>JAQQZY010000029.1:37647248-37674731 GCA_030068375.1 Ostorhinchus rueppellii | reverse complement strand
GTTCAGGGGCCACATTCAGCCCAATATGATCTCAGTGGGCCGGACCAGTAAAATAATAACAGTGAAAAAAGTTTCATCAAATTTTGATAATTTTGTAGATTCATCTACAAAGTTTCCTTTCCATGTGTTCATTATAACGGACAGATCAGGGTAGTTCCACAAACACACAGAACATTTAATAAGAGAATGTTGGTAAAATTACACTGACTTTTCTTAACACATTTGAGGTTAATCACATTTTTTGTAAAAGTATAGTTTGTTAATGTAAACATTTCCATTGAATTTAACTTTTTTACAACAAAACAAAGAGAAAATTTGCAGTTGTCGTTATTTATAAGATACTGTGATAATGTTTTACTGGTCTGACCCACCTGAGAACTGATTGGTATGGATGTGGAACCTGAATTAAAAGGATTTTAACACCATTTATTGTTAATTTCTTCAATGTAATTTTTTTCACAAATTCATCCCACGGGCTGGATCAGACTCTTTGGCGGGCCGGATTTGGCCCCTGGGCCACATGTTTGACACCTGTGCTGTAAAGTGAATATATTGTAATGTGCAGACAGTGTTTTGAAGTAGATCTGGTAGCTCTGAGACAAATATTCCTTTGGAGTTAAACCCATTCTCTCATTTATTCTCGAATTTCACATTTTGACCCAAGACTGTGTCTTGGAAACTTTAACCAACCAACATTTTTGACTTGATTTTTCTATTTCTGTTTAATTACTCATGTGTTTGCTGTGTATTGCTGTGCTTGAAAAATGTATTTATGTGTGGGAAGAGTGAAAACTGAATGTCATTTGTGTTTTTATATGGGGGGCATGTGCAATTTTGTTGTTACCTCCACCAAGGAGGTTATGTTTTTGCCGGCGTTTGTCTCTGTCTTTTAGCAAGATAACTCAAGAAGTTATGAATGGATTTTCATGAAATTTTCACAGATTGTATGAAATGGGGTATCCTACAGATGATTAGATTTTGGTGGTGATCTGTACATTCAGCGCCATCTAGTGGATGAAACTACAAATACTGCCTTGGCGGAGGTCTGCACTCTCTGAGTGCTTCTCTAGTATTAACTATGCAATGACAATAAAGCTTCTATTCTATTCTTTTCTATTCTATTCTATTCTTTTCTATTCTATATCGGTGACTCATACATGCCAAAATGTCAGTATTTTTATTATGGAAGCATGTTACTTGTAGACCAGTGTAATCTACAGCGCTTTGGGTGCCTTTAAAAGCGCTATAGAAGTTTAATCCATTCTTATTATCTTTAACTTCTTTCTTGTTTCATAGCTCACACCTACAAGGTGTCGATACGGACGGGAGATATGTACGGAGCAGGAACAGATGCCAACGTGTTTCTCACAATCTATGGTGACCTCGGAGACACGGGGGAGCGAAAACTCGCCAAATCTGAAACCAACAAGAACAAGTTTGAGAGAGGAGAGGTATATGAGGAAAATGTGTGAAATATTATGTAACATGTACTATTTGTGTGTAAGGATTCCAGCTCCAGGTTTACAGTAAGTCACTGTGCCCTTCAGGTAGACAAGTTCACTATTGAGGCTGTGGATCTGGGGCAAGTCTACAAGATCCGCATTCGTCATGACAACTCCATGATTGGTGCAGACTGGTATTTGGACCAGGTGGAAGTGGAGGATGTGGACTCGGAGGAGGTGTACATGTTCCTGTGTGAGCGCTGGTTGTCGATAAAGAAAGAAGACAAACGCATAGACAGAACCTTCTTCGTCAAGGTTTGTTAAATAGAGAACGCAGAGCAGTGTTTCTGTGCAGATTCTGTTAATACTTAATGTTGTTACGTCCGCTTTAGGGGTATGAGGGCGAACGAAACACTGATCCAAACACAAAGAAAATGGCCCTGGCCAAACTGGGACTGGACAGAAACGCCAATAAGAAGAAAAAGAAGAAAAAGGCAGCAGTGGTTGAAGAGGGTCCAAGTAAGACGACGACTTATTCTGCAGATTTCCCACATCAGAGCGTGCTTTTGTTTTAGTGATTAGCTTAAGCCCCTTTTAGATATCCCATTTCTGTTAATCTGACAGCAATTGAGCACTCTGGTCGCTGGTTTGTAAAAGTTGCAACAGTTACTAAGTCGGCTCTGGTGTCATTTCTGGATCCCTTTTAACACAGCGCAAGGATGAAAACCATCAGATTAACGTGAAGGTCTGTGCCCCACATTAGTCTTCCACAAAATAAGTTCAGTGGCACAGGCTAAAGTCAGTAATAACACGCTCTTTCATCCTGATAATAATACTAAGGACTCACTGGTGCACTTTTTACACTTCCTCCATTACTGCTAGGGTTAGAGCCCATTTTTGGGGGCTGTATGAGGAGTCTGTTCATATTCAGTGTCCTACCTGATGTCGACTCAGGCCCACAGCCTCAGTTTGGAGAAGCACCGGGATGGAAATTAAGCAATGTACTGCTGTCCAATGTACTTTAGCCCACCTAAAAAAAAAAAATAAAATCACTGCCTATACTTAGCAAAAAAAGTCCATTTTTTTACCTTGCAGATAGCTAGAGCTGCATATCTCCCGTTGTTTCAATTTGTTTTTCATTATTTTAACACATTACTTTGGATCCAAACTAACAAATAAGCTAACCATTACAGGCAACAGTACACAAATACATTCTCTATGCAAGGTAGCATTTTGTTTTTGTGAAGGGTGCCTGGTGCCTCTGAAGAGCACTTCAGGGCTTCAGACAGGCCTTCAGGGCTGTCTGGGAGAAGGGTGATGCAGTGAAAATATTCTAAATACAGTGTACACTTTAACTGACACAGATATTTATAGATGACTCAAATCTTTTTAGGTGACTAAAATATGGTTTCTGCTTCTCCAAACAAGAGTTCTCCTGAGGGTAATGAAGTACCTCATATAACCCCACAAAAAAAACTAACCCTTTAAGAAAATATGGGACAATCTTCATGTAAAGTAATGACTAAAAATATCAAAAAGATGAAGCGAAGTGAACTGATGAATGCTCTTTTCTTAGTCATCCCCTACCACTTCACCTTGTCCACGGGGGTGGAACGTGATGCCAGCACCACAGCCAGGGTCTATGTCATCATCCTCGGCCCAAATGACACAGAGACGGACCGACTGTGGCTGGACCTGCCCAACGGAAAGAAAGCCTTTACAGCCGGCACCATGGAACACTTTGTGTGCTATGGGACTGACGTAGGAGAGATCAAGAGGGTGGAAGTGAGAATCTGGGACCGTATTTAGCTAAATCTGTGAAATCTCCTTTCTGTTGCCTCTCGCATGTTAAAAATTTAAATAAAGCCATTCGAGCTGAGCAATAATTAATTCTAACAGTGCCTTCTGGTACGAACATCAAATCAAATCAAATCAAATGATGTATAAATTCCCACTGGTGCTTTCCCTGTCTGTTCTTCCGTCTCTCTCTCTTTCCTCTCTCTGTCTTTTCCTCAGCTCGGCCATAACGGTGTCACACCAGAGAGCTGCTGGTTGGTGAATGAGCTGTCGGTTGCCGTGCCAACCAAAGGTATCAAGTACATCTTTCCATGTAAGTGCTGGCTGGCTAAAGACAGGGGAGATGGTCTGACTGCCAGACTGTTCAATGTGCTGGACTCTAGCACGATCAACATTATCCGCAAAGTGAGTCACCGCAACTAAAATATGAAACCTTGGAATGGATTCAGGGAATGTGTGATACAGAAAGGGAATTTTTTTTTCTCTCTATTGATATTGTAGGTAGTTTATTCTGCAACAGTTGTCACAGGGGACACTCAGTCCGCAGGAACCGATACTAACATTTTTATGACTGTTTACGGAGCCAATGGGTGCACGGAAGAAATGCTTCTACCTAAAAATGAGGACCGGTTAGTTCTCCTCTTATCACATAATAAACTTAATTAGCTTCATGTGAGACACAATTAAACCCTCATGTTTTAAAATGCTAACAAATCACTTCTGCCAAGGTTTGAAAGGGGTCAAGAGGACACTTTCACACTGGAAATAGATGACATTGCTCCACTGAAGAAGATCCGAGTTCGGATAGATGGAACTGGGAGTCGCCCCGACTGGTTTCTTGACAGGGTAATGGAAATACTGGCCTCTGTCTGTCAGTTTTTATATATTTTGTTATTTGCCATTATTGCGTCAGTGTCTTGAATAAATTCTAGATCCTGATGAGGAACCTGACTACAGAGGAAGTGTACACGTTCACATATGAGGAATGGCTGTCGAAGACCAAAGGGCCCAAGAGGACGAAGGTGTGCGAGCTGGCAGCTGTGGTGGATGAGGAGGACATGGTGGAGAAAACAACCTACCTTCTTCAAGTCCAGACGAGTGACATCGGAAGTGAGACACAGTTTGTTTTTTTAAGACTATAGGTAACCTGATATTTAGCCTGAAGGTTAACACGTCACACACCACCACCTCTGAAGTGTAATGCAACAGTGCACTGTTTATTTATGATCACTTTCAAGTTTCTGTTTCGTCTCAGGAACTAAAACTTTACTTCAGACTCCAGTTTCACTGTGTTCTGAAGACCAACACAGATGAGTCCCCTGCCAAAGCATAAAGAAAAACTGTACACAGAGATATAGAAATAAAAGGAGTACTCACCATTAACAAATGAACTGAAAATAAGGTTAATAAGGTCCCACAACGTACATTTAGACCTGGCCCTTGTAGTGGAGATGCATCATTCCCCAAACATTAGCAGTTCACAGGGAAAGATCCTGCAGTTCTTAGAAAGTATAGACTTTTTATGCTTTTTGTTTGTTTTTCTTTTACTTTATACTTTACCTGTTAACCAAACTCACCCTAATAACCCCATTCCAACATAAAACCATCTGTATATAATTCTATTTTTTATTTCATGCACTTACTTAAATGTACAGTTTGAAAAAGGACGACATTGTTTGGGTTTCAACTTAAATGGGTTTCAGTTATCTTGACAAGGTGTTAAATGCGTCTCGTAGCTGTGGACAACCTGTGAAAACACACGGCGTACACGGTGTGATTATTAAAGACGTACAGTGTTGAAGCAGAACAAGCATTGCTGCCACTAACTGATACGTGTGGGTCTGTCCGTTCTACACTGTTCGTTCAGGTTAAACTAAATATTTATGATCTGAATTCTCTCCAGACGCTGGCACCGACGCCAACGTGTTTGTGATTTTTTTTGGGGAGTACGGAGACACTGGGACGCTGCCTCTGAGGGACAGCACCAACAGAAACAAGTTTGAGCGTAAGGGCAAAGACATGTTCAGATTTCCTGACATGCTCAGTCTGGGTGAGCTGTCCAAACTCCGAGTGTGGCACGACAACAAAGGTGAGGAGGGGGCAGTGGTGGTGGGAATCGAAACAGAATGATGCTGATGTTTGTAAAACCCCTGAAATGATAATAACCTACTTTAGAGGCATCCGTGATAGTGATATTCTTGGCTTCAGTACTTTTTTTTTTTTTTTCATTAAAACAATAGAGCTCGGTATAGAAGGAATACAAGTCTAATGATGATTTTTTTTTTTTTTTTTTTTGCTGTAAATAGGCCCTGGTCCAGGCTGGCACCTCGAGTACATTGATGTGAAAGATGAGGCCATGGACGAGACGTTTAGGTTCCCATGTGACCGCTGGTTGGCTAAAAATGAAGATGACGGGCAGATAATGAGGGAGCTGGCCTGCGCCAACAACGACTCTGTGGATCTCAGTGACAAAACCAGTTAGTAAAAATGGAAGTCTGTGGGCATAATTACAGCTTATCTAATTGGTGCAGATGAAAGACTTTGCTGCTAATTACAACCATTTGCCAGATGTGAAACGATAATAGTGTAACAATGTGTTTCTGCATTACTACAGAATATGAAATTGCCACAACAACTGCTAACACAGATAAAGCTTCCACCACCGAAAATGCCTGGATTGTGTTGGAGGGAAGAAAAGCCCGTTCCAAGGAGTTAGTTCTGGAGAATAAGAAAAAGAAGTTCTTGTGGTAGGTCTTCAAAGAGAGTCTAGGTGCTGCACTGATGGTAAAAACCCTTTTATGTGGCCCTTCCATAATCTCCTTTCTTTCACATGTTTTGTTTTTCTCCTCTCTTTTTATCTTGTCGCTTCACTTTCTGTTCTTCAAGTCTTTAGTCTCAGGAGAGCTAATCCCATGAGTCGCACAAAAGAAAAACTCCCCGCACACCACTGAATTTAACTCTTCACAGACAGTAAAAAAAAAAAAAAATAAACCACATTCTGCACAAACTCAATGTCGCTATCTTTTCGTCTTTTCCCCAGCGGCGCCACTGACACGTTCGAGTTTTCGTCCAAGCATGTTGGAGAAATCGCCGGCATCTGCATCGGCCACATAACGAAAGACGGCAAGAAACCAAAGGGTGAATCTTTCTGGCATGTTATGGAGGTAGTAGTGACAGAAAAGGAGCTGGGAAACAAGTGAGTGGAATCACAAAGTCTGTTCTGTTCAGTGGAACATGGATCGGGATGATGATGTAACTTCCCTCCATTTCTTCTGTTCAGGTATTTCTTCCGCTGTGATTCTCAAATTCCCCTGGCAGCCAAAAAGGACCAATTCCAGACATTTGAGTGTTACAAATCTGTCGAGAGCTTCGCAAGTAAAGTCCGCAGCCTGGTGCCCGTCAAGTACGAGATCATCGTCATCACCGGAGACGTTAAAGGCGCCGGGACAGACGCCAACGTTTTCATCACCATTTACGGCGTCAACGGTGACTCAGGCCAACGTCAGCTCAGGCAGAAGTTTCGCAACCTCTTCGAACGAGGGCGAACCGATCGTTTCGTGCTGGAGATGCTGGACCTTGGGGAGCTGCTGAGGGTCAAAGTGGAGCACGACGACCACGGCTCCTGCAGTGGGTGGTATCTGGAGTGTGTTGAGGTGACCAACACAGCCAACTCAGTGACAACTATCTTTCAGTGTGGAAAGTGGCTGGACAAGAACAAAGCCGATGGGCAGATTGAGCGTGTGCTTTACCCCAGGTATTAGGAGGAGGATGTGTGAATCAAAAAGTGGCCAGGTATGTTTGTGCCAACTCTCTAGGTCGTCCCACGGCAGGTGTAGTCTGCACAGCAGCCGTCTAAACGGAGACTTCAGGGCTGAGGGCCTGTTTTCCTTCACTTCACAAAACGCCATTTTCCATTGTCCTCTCATACCAACTTAAAATAAACTTCCGCTGCCTTTAAACTGGAGCCTGAAGCTGATATTCCAACATTTATTCTTGTTTTTTTCCCCTCATTTCCAATGTTTTGTTTGTACAGACCTTTTTCACAGCAGACATTTTGGCTTGTAAAAGAAAACCAATTACACCAGTGTTTTGTGCTTTAACTAGTCAAAATACATGTTGTGAAAAAAGGTCTCATTTCATGTAATGATGTCCAATTTAGGCGTTTTTTCAGTGAACACATCATGTTACTCACAGCGCAGGGTTCATCAGTTGATACTTAGAGCAGGAAAAAAGATGGTCAATGCCAGAAAATTGTCTCAGGAAAACACATCTTGCTTTAAAACATCTCCGTTGTGTGAAATAGATGAACATATGTGTGATTGGGAAAGGGCAAAAAAGCAGGAAAATATACGGCGCACCTACCAGGGAGGAGAGCTGTTTTTGTACATGGAAAAAATAAAATTTGAACCTGAAAATTCAAGTTTTGATCTTGAATTTTGAAAAATACAATGTTTTCAAATTAAAAATAAGTGCATGAAAACCTTTTTCAGGTTAAATATAATTTTGATTCACTTTGGTAATAATTTACTTTCTTTCATACATATTTTAATATTTGAGGTTTATTTTTTTTTTCCGTTGCTTTTTTTTTTTTTTAAATTGTTTTAATACAAGACACAAAACCAACAAAAACAGAAATAGTCACAGGTACATTCAGACATTTACATACTGTTTACTGTCCCCAAATTGAATGAGAAAGTCCCATTTTTTCCAGTTCTTTGCACCCTTATGCTGTTGTAGGCGGAGCTTGTATGTCATCATTTCTATTAACAATCTTTATCACCAAGCAGATTGGAGGAGGGTCCTTTTTAAGCCAGTATTTGGTGATGGCTTTTTTGCCTGCAGCACGCAGTATTCTAAATATTCCATTGCATATTTTATCTTTTCAGATTCAGATCTTTTTTTTTTTACAGTTTCGATTCTTACTTTCTCCACTTTCAGATCTTTTTTTGCGAGCTTTAATGGAAAAACTGGATTTATCTGGAAGAATCACACTCCTGGATATATATAAGGACACCAAAAGACAGCACAGAATCGATTAGTTGTCAGCATTTTAGGCAGTTTATTTGAAAAACACATACAAAAAGATCATATACAAGACAATAAATAAAAAAGAGACAGAACAGTTTGGGTTAAGCTATGCAACTTTTTGCATCATCATTAGTAATAAATACAGTACAAAATCCACCCAGAGTGAATCTAAAGATTTTCCACAATATTCACTGATCATGTTATTCTTCATTATGATTTAGCTATTGCTTTCATATTATTGATACATACTTCTACTTTTCTATAAAATACTCAAGATCATAAAACATTGCGCGGTTACAGCAAAACAGCAGTGTGTTGTACAAAGATGGCCACTTCCCTTTTTCACTGGCAGGTTAATAATCAACATTTTTTCAGCAGCAAAGAAACATCTGAAATATTCAAGGTACAGCATCATATTAAACACATCTACAGAGCTACTCCCACATACACATAGGAAAACCTGAGAAGGACATGCATTAAAAAGCTTGTGCTTTAAGTTCTACTGTTCATTCCGGTTCATCAGCTTGAGTTAATACTATGGCTACTGTCCAGTTCACTCTGGAGTAATGGGGTACACTGTGGAGAACATGGGGTAAGGCCAGTGAGAGCACGAAATGAAATAATAGTAAGACCAGCCAGCTTCATTCCAATCCAATACATGTTATAATAATTTGCAGGATTAGTAGAGTATTAATAAGAAATGCACACCGAAAACGTAGTAGTTAGCTTATTATACCCAGGTGTAAAACACGCTATCTATATTGTATAACCACAGTACACCAGAAATTTGCTCAATAAGATCAATGGCTCAAGTTAGCATGTTAGATACTTCCCAAAATCCCACACAAAGCAATTGCCAGCAATACATAAGAACAGATAGTACAGCACATTATGTGGGTCCTAAAGTAATAAGCACTAAACTGAGATCCAGATATGATTGAATATAAAGAACACATTTGAACAAACGAAACAAAAAAAAACAAAAAAATCAAATATGACTGATAATGGGATATAACGCAGTATCGTAACAACAGCAAGCGAATTCTACTGTAGAGCCATAAAGACAAAAGGGGCGGTACCCCACCATCTGCTTTGGATTAAAGCAGGGGATGGTATTCACAAAAGAAAAAGAAAAAGGAAATCAAGATGTCATGAATGGAATGTCGTCCAGATCAACAGCACCATGCTGGCTAGAAAATGTGTTGGGAACACCCCCCACTCAATTTTTCAACAAGTTTCTTTTTTTTCTCCTTTGAAAAAGAAAACACAGACGGCATGCAAAAGCATCCCCACCGACCAATGCATAATGAGGTATTGTTTTTTTTTAATATTTTGTGTTATTTTAAATAAATATATTGATTAAATTGCAAAGTTATGAGATAGAGACATTAAATATTCCACCACAATAGCTAGCTAGCTACAGTTAGTAATAAATAATGATTGTTAAATACTTAAGGCATCTTTAATCACAGCATTCTATGTGAAACTAGCAAACCTCCATTTTCATCCATCTGTAATTTTTTGGATGGAGGTTTCATACAAAAAGAAAAAAAAAAGCAACACAAACAGTCACCCTCCAATAATACACAAGGAAGCATGAAAATACTTGTAACTGAACAGAAACACAAAATCTAGGACAAGAAGAACCCACGCCACCAAACCAAAATCAGGCAACTCCATATTATAGTGCATTTACAAACACAAGCTACATTATAACAACATTTAATATGTTTTTGCAGCATTGCAGCTTTTTCTTCACTATGGTTAAAATGGACAGGGACTCGGCGTACTAGTACCATGTCCAGATTGGCATGTGAGCAGAAATAAAATTAAATTAATTTTTAAAAATTTTTTAAAAAAATACAATAATAAGAGAAGGAAACAAATGGCAGAAAGACAAGTTGAAATAAAATTAAAACTTAATGTTAAGAACATTTGTTTGGTATTTTTCAAATGGATGGCTTTTTCTCCCTTTCACACTCCTTCAAGTGAACTACGCCAACATGGTTCATGCATGATATATAGAAAAACGGCTTCTATCACTGAACATATCACAGTTGTTCTAGCAATACCATACACTACTACCATGGGAGGGGGAGACAATCATACACATTCTAGCACATATCACAGGCAAACTAGTTTTTATTTTCCCTGTAACACCAGACACAGTCTTTTTATCAAACAGTGGGAGCAACTTAGATTGAAATGAAAGGAGCCGATACACAACGGAGGCGATTCACTGTATATAGAAATCACATGTGCTTGTTCGATAGGCAATAAGGTTCTGGTAATAGGTAATACAAATGTCAGATTTTTCTCTCCTTTGATGGCAAGACTCAGGCACTGCATCCTCAAGCCCATGCCGGCCTCTCATGATCATGCCATGAACGAGGCAACAGAGAGGAGTTGCCGTCAGACGCACACCTACGAGCAGCTCTGTGAGTCCTAACGTTAGGAGAGAACGCTACACACGGGGTGTAGATCTGCGTCTGAGGGCAACTTTGGTCTACTTGAGATGAGTTGGGAGGGGGTATAAGGGGGTGGGGAAGGGTGTTAGGTGCATTCTTGTCCTCCTCTATGAATGAGTGGGATCATCAGTCATCAGAGTATATGGTTCACATGCACAGACACAGTCCCTGTTTCTACTGCTCCACAATAACAACACAGCCCAAGCCTGCCATACAGCATGCACATCTGAGGCCTCTGCTCTAGATTATAGAGGCCCTACTACGACACTACACAGATCACTGAAAGCCATGCCTGCAGTTAGCGGTTTAGCATCAACTCTGATGGCTACTAACTGGAAATCCAAAACCATGTTAGACAACAACGAGGGATTTTTGGCCTTTTTACATGACTAGCTCTTTCCTCATTGCCTATGAAGTTTCACCACACTGAATATTCGCACTGTTACAGCTGTAGTCACCCTCTAGTTTTATTTTTCACAAACATATTTCTGAAAGCAAAGGCTTTTTGCTTGCTACACAACACTGTTACTCTGTAAATACTTATTCAGTACTATACTCCATAACACCACAAGCGTTCAGCTACAAGATTTCACACCAAACAACCTCATGCTAATCATTTTTGATAATGTTCTGTACAGATGTGCTGAGGGCTTGGGCAGAGTGCAGCTTAAAGGATTTTTCACAGGCCTGGGAAGAGTTTTGGGTTTAGTGGCAGAGAAATGGCCCTAATACACCACACGAGCTGGGGAGGTTGGTAGTCAGAGTGTCATTTCTTGGTAGCTGTATGGAGAAATGCACACAGGGTACACAATCTGACAGTGTCGCGTGAAGCCTCAGCACATCTGTCCATACGTTTCCGCTCCTACCTTTAGCATCCAGCCAAGTCCATTCAACCAACCTTCAGTCCAGCCACCTATCTATGCATCAACCCCAATTCCTCGTTGTGTTGTAGGTGAGTGTGCTTTGTT
Organism: Ostorhinchus rueppellii; assembly: GCA_030068375.1. Classification (NCBI taxonomy): domain Eukaryota; kingdom Metazoa; phylum Chordata; class Actinopteri; order Kurtiformes; family Apogonidae; genus Ostorhinchus; species Ostorhinchus rueppellii. The sequence continues at coordinate 37,663,028 of JAQQZY010000029.1, read as the reverse complement.
GATCCCTCTGTCACAGCTGTCTTAGAAGGCAGGCTCATTGAGTGATGCAGAAGGGAAGAAGAAGGGTGTTTGGCAGAGCTTCCCCCGGGAAGGGAGGCAATGGAGAATTACAAGACCAGATCCAAAGCTGCGAAAGTCAACGCGAGCTATCAACTGTCGGGGGTCAGCTGGGTCTCAATGTCCACCCTACATATAGGGCATTTCCTGCTGGTGGCCAGCCACTGGTCCACGCACGCTTGGTGGAAGAGATGCATGCAGGGTAATCTCCTAAAACAAAGGGAAAAAGTGGATTTGAGCATGAATACAGCTGGTGTATACAGCTTGTGTTATTATTTATTCACTGTTAACAGAGGAGATGAAAATAGAAAACCAACAAATCTGACAAGTATGAGGCTCAGCGATGGAGTGCAAGTATTTTTACACATTTCAGATACTAGTACTCCATTTGATACAGCTTTGTACTTTTACTCCACTGTTGTCGTCTGACTGCTTTAGTTACTTTCCTGATTGTAGTTTTTCATCCCCATCCTGTCCACTGAAAACCACACATCTACTTTGTACAGTATGATTGTGAAGAATAAACTAAAGCCAGTACAGTCGAGTACCCCCTGAAATATACTTTTTTTTTTTTGCCAAGTACCCCCAACTCTAGCTTCAGCATTTTTGACTGAAAAAAAATTAGGCTAAGATTGTTCCTGTGCCAAAACTTTGTAAACAAACAACATATTTAACTGCAATACGTAAAAAATAACACATTTTAAAAGTAAATTTTGTGTGAATATATATAAAATATGAACTGAAAAGCATCCTCTTTCATTGACAAGAAAAATAAATTGGTCAATTGATAAATGTACCTTTCATCAACAATAAATAATGACTTAGCTACTCAAATTAACTCTTTTTGAAGAATATAAAAGGAATCTTATTAAAATATTACCAGAGCCTAAACAAGAGAACTGACAATACAACTATTATATGAAAGTATTTATTGTTTTAGATTTCAGCATTAATTCTCATTATTTATTTTGCATACATAATGACTTATTTAACGTATTTTTCAAAACAAAACAAAACAAAAATATTTCAAGTACCCCCAGACTTCTTCCAAGTACCCCACTTTGGGAACACCTGAACTGAAGCATATTCATTGGTTGTTTGAGTTTCCTACATGCTCAGTTAAAAACTACAACTATTTTTCTGGCAACTTCTCTACATTTATCATAACATATTCAGCATTTTGCATTTTTCATATGTATTAAATTTACCGATTCATAAAATCTCCGACTAAATTCAAAAGCTAGTTTATCAAACTAGAGAAAACTAAACAAAAAGGTACTTCTTCTGCAACATCTATCATGAATAACTAAACAAAAAAAAGCCTCTACATCCACATTTGAAAGTAAGCCTGCTTTATTGGTGAATCGATGCTGCAGAAAATGACGGTGTTTCCGTGTTCTCTATGGAGTATCTGAACATCTAAATGGGTCTGACGCTAGCATAAGGCTGAGAAACTGCCTTTGACCTGAATTATTTCAATGTATTGATAAAATTAGTGGTTCAAAACTTTTTAAATATTTTAGATCAGTGGATGTTTTGGTCGCCGGTGGGTGTTGAGGTATTAAAGAGTTAAAAACAGTCACGGATTCACTAGAAAACGCACCATCACAAATCTGAAAACAGGCACTTTTTTTCCTGAGCTCATGAGAAGCTGATTTTTTTTATGGATACGTGTTTCTAAGAGGACGGCATCGGTACAAACAAATGATGATCTTACAGAATATGAATAAACCACCAACAATATATAAACTAGTTCAATACAACAGTAAAATGAATCCTGAAGCATCATTAAAAAACACTCAGCAGGACCATTTTATTGCAGTCACTACTTTTATTTAGCATACTTTAAATACATTATGTTGATATTATTGAAATACTTTTACCTCAGTAGCAGTTTTAAATGCACAGTGAAGTGTTTTCAATGCATTATTTTACTGAAGTTAAAGAATCTGAATTCTTCCTCTCCTGTTCAACACTTGTGGTTCCTACTAAACAGGCTCCTAACATTCTTTAAAATAGATACTAGCTATGTATGTTCATGTTTCTTTAAATGACTTAATACTTTCCTAAAATATTTCCCAGAATAAACAGATAGTACATCTACTTTTGAACCACAAACTGCAGTGCTGGAATTATCTTTGGAAGAAGAAGCCACATAGCAAAACATGTGTTTTTAATTATTTCTGCATAACAATAAAGGACTATTGTTGATAAGAAAAGTAAATAATATCCCGAGGCTCATCCTTAAACTTGTACCCGCCTGTTCAGTTCTGAGCTGCTACAATACGATCTCATGGGAGAGTACGCGGTGATGAAACAGCTGTGGTTGCTCTGCTTAGTTACAGAAGGCTTTGAATGTTCTGTGCGCATGTGACAAACAGGCCCTGCCATGTCCAGTATCCAGATTGTGTCTGAAATATTTCCATTTGAGTCGGACTGTGGTTCACATTTGACATCAGAATGTGTCTCAAGTGGCCTCGCGATCACATTTCGCTTCACAACTGACATTTGATAATATGCCACTGCAGCAGAGCGGCCTCATCTGCCTTTTTAAATACATTTATAAGGATCTTTTCTGTGTATTTTAGCTGTAATCACATATATATTTAAAGCTGTCTGCTGTTTTCAGCCTCTAAAATTGCAGTTAGTGTTAAGTGTGAAAAACCGAAGGCTCTTGATGCTCTTAGAGAGTTGTCCTTTTTTTAAACTTATGACTCACACCTTAAGAAAATTACAACACTGTGAACTGAATAACAGGGGAAAAAGTGGAGAATTTAGGCTTTTACACCCAAAAAGAAAGCAAAAATTACATTACTGAACGAAGTCCACCCATGTTATTTCTAAGATGCAGAAAAACTGCTTTGAGGCTGCTTTTCCTTTAGAAATTATTCATTTATGTTCTTCAGACCAGAGAAAAAGTTTTCATTAATTCAGTGTTATTTTTTTTTTGTCCTTTTACTTTTTCATGTTGCGACTTGGACAAATCACAACCGGACATGCATCATAAGATTTTCTGAAATGCTAATGTTGCCTTCGGGCAGTGTTTTCAGGATGAAGCAACGGAAGAAATCCTCTGACAGGATTTCCAAACCTGATGCTTTGAACTCATGTGGTAGAACCAATTTAGAGTTTAAAAAAAAAAAAAAAAAACAGCTCAAACTTTAGAACCGTGTGTCCATTTGAGCTGTGAGTAGAATACATACTTGAACCACACAATATCCTTGAGTTTACTCAGCAGGGAAGAGAGTGGAAACAGCTTTAACCTGCTTTTCTTAAACTTAAAGAGCGGTTCTGCTGCATTGTAGAGGTTGGTTGTCAAAACAAACACTTTGAGCAAATATGACATTCCATAATGTTTGTTCTGAAGCCTAACCAAACCCTCACTTAAGGGAGACCCTGCTCTCACACAACACATTTACAGAAAATAATGTGTTTAGAGAATGTAACTAACAATAAGGACAACACATTCGTCCCCCAGGGAAGACGAGTTCCAGCTAGACTCCATTATCATCACAGCTGCGTAACATTTTTCTCCCCTTAAACAGTGTGTACCTGACATCCTCTCCATCCTCCAGCATTGACAGACAGATGGTGCACTTCTCGTCGGTGTCCAGCTCCTCATCATCCAGACACATCTTCAGGTCCTGGGGTATTCTCTTCAAAAAAGGAAAACACAGAGGAAAAAAACAGCCTTTAATTATGGATAAATGTCGTGCAACTACGTGTTAGATTTCCTAATGTTTATGCCATGGGTGTGTGTGATTCAGCCTAGACGGGAGAGAAAATGAAGCACCTCATCACTAGGGGGAGAGGGAAAAAAAAAAAAATCCTTCGACATCAGATATAAAGGACTCAATTATTTCCTCTCACTCGCAGTGTTCCAAACGATCTGACACCCTTTCTCAAGTATTTGGGTCATATTCGGTGTCGATGGTTTTTTAAATTCATTCCACGTACATATCTGCAGACAGCTGGATGACTCATCCCTCGTCTTGTATTGTGTACACTGCAGACCTGTCTTGCTAATCTGCCAGCAGAAATTGGTCTGACCTTTGAACTCCTACGACAGCCGTAACCCCCGCGATCGCTCCCTCCTTTGTTCTTTGATCCTGCCGACCCTGCACCGACCTCTTTCCATTTCTTTCCTTTCCTTTAGATCTAGTGCAACAGCTCGTTTCGTAGCCGGTGCTTCATTTGTACCAGACCACATCAAAAATAAAATAGATTAGTCATATTGCCGAGGGGTAAAGAGTGGACAGCCTTACCTTTTTGTACTTATGGGGGAAAGTGAATCTCTCTATGGTGGTTTGGACCGCTCCTCGGTTTACACTGCCCAGTCTGTCCTCCAGCTGCAGAAGCTCCTATAAAGGTGGACATTTCATTTTAACCCATTTTATGTATTTTTAAAAAATTAACAACAAGCTTTTCTGCAATTAATTCACTAGATTAAGAAACCAAACAGATGTATAAAACACTAAAAGGCATTGAAGCGGTAAATATATACAAATAAACTAATAAAATGGCTGCTTCAAGGAACAGGAAGGAGCCTCTCAGATAAAACAATTGGATCTTCTTCAAATGAAAACAAATGTCCTCGGATTAAAGGCAGCTGGATCATTTGGGGCATCTGCTACCCAGAGTAATTGGAAATAAGAAAATCTGTTGTACACTCAAGCCAACCCAGAGCATTTGGTCACAGAGAAACAATGATAAATTAGTGTCGACTGGTGTGTCTGTCGAGGAGATGAAGAAGCGGCACAGACCTCGTAGCTCTCTCTAACAGCCGACGCGTGGCGGGAGGGGTTGAGACTCTGCAGAGCCAGCAAGTGCAGCTGGGGATATGGGTAGTTTCTGATCTCATGGACAACCTGGGAGATGACAGATAAAAGAAACGAGTGTCAGCTCTGCGGCGGAAATCAAACAGACGGCAACACAGGTTATCCCCCTGTTGCTGGGAGTCAGGTTTAATGTAAGAAACCCAGGGGAGACTCATCGCAGGGAAGTTCATCCAGACAAACATGATTGATTGTGCTGAAGCCGACCGGCAGCTCACCACTTGTGTTGAGGCATTGTTTCTGGGGAAGTGGTGCATCCTCGGAGAGGTCAAGTAGTGCTGATAGTGCTGCGGCAGCGGATGGATGTGGTACTGGTGAGGGGGCAGGCCAGCGTCGACACTTAGATCCCTGGACAGAAAGCCGAAAGATGAGTCACTCAAGGGCACAGAGGTCATTATATCACAGTGGTTTGGAAAAAATCATCTTTCAGTAACAGTAGAGTTATTCACAACACAGAAGGCTCTCAGATTTCCGAGGATGTGTTTACTCTAACTACAACTCCAGAGTCCTTGAATGCTGTTGAATAATCTCTCTTCCACTAGCGCTTCACCTTGATTTACAACGCGTGTCACATCACATTAGGAAGATTTCAAAGAGAACTCGCTCCTCGTTCTGTGACACACAGCTACAAGTCCTCATAATGGAGATAAGATTTTTATTCATACTATACTGGTCAAGTATCTACGGGTTTCTTGTGCTCTTCCTTTCCAGTAATTACAGGGATATCGTGTATTGGAAAACTATACATAGGATTTCCAAAACACAGTTATTTTTAACATTTCTAAGAATTCCAGTATCAAGAGAGTATCCAGTATCAGACCTCTCATTATGATCTGTGGATGAGATATTCTTCCACTAGAGTTCTCTCTCATACCCGTCTGTTCTCAGTTTCTCTCTCGTATCAAAATGTTTGTTCTTTCTCACAGTTTTACTGATTATTATGACATTCTGTTGTATAGTTTCTAACTGTTTCCCTCTGCTATTACAAAAAACATTAAAGGGGTCGTATTTTGATAAACCTACTTTTATTAGCCTTTGGTTCATTTATTTGTGTATTTGGACCCTAATAGTTCATATAATTTAAATTTGAACCCTTCAGGTGCTGCAAAACCATCTTCATATTCGTTCCGGCAAAAATTGAGTGGATTTCTATAACCCGATTTAATTCCTTCTTAATTTGTTCAGTTTACAACAAGTTATGTCACAACATTTGCACATATATGGTCAAGACTTCCAACAATCATTTCTCCAAGTACGACATAATTGTTTGTCAGCTGCAGTGGTTGTAGTCCATACTGAAAATATGTCCAAACTTTGAGCCGATTACCTAAAATGTTCAGTTGTTGGTTGTGTTAACGAACACAAGTGGCTGAATGGGACAGAAAGCACAGTCAACAACCTGGAAGGAGTTGGGTTCATGTGCATTTAAAGGGCCAGCGCTTAAAACAACCTTTTTCACGTCATTACTCAGAAATAGGGTTGAAGTAATTAATAGTTAGTGAATTAGTTAGTTAATGAAGAATTCAGACCTGAGCATAGCATTTACAGTTTATGTAGACCACAGGGAAATGTTTTAAAATGCATAATTCCATTTAAAAAAGCTAAATATCACTCCTTTAAAGCTTTACTGTTTAGTGTCGAGTACTGGTTGACTTGGGCAAATTCTCAACTTTTTCTTCAGCCACTTTAAGTAAGTCTTGGCTCATGTTTGACAGCGAATTTGACCAAATTCGAGTATTAACTCTGATTTGAGTGGTTTATGATCTTATTTGTTGGTGGAAAATGTTTTCCTGTGGTATCAGTGTTGTTGCATTCTACCTAGAACTGCAAAGAAGAGATAGAAAGAGAATATTTCTTTACCAGTCTGTTCCTTCAGCTAGGTAGCGGGGCTGTTGCACCACAGGCTGAGGTGGGACGTGAAGCGGGGGAGCAAACTCATAACCGGGCCGCAGTCTGTGGGGCTGGTGAGGAACTCTCTCTGGGGTGCGTCTACTAAGACAAATAACCAAGCATTTGAAAACATCCCAGAGAAATAAATGTTTGTAAGTAATTTGTTGCTGTAAAATCCTCCCCAGTGGGATGATTGGAGCATGAATGAAGGAGCTGAGATTTTCTGTACTGCAGTTTACCCCAAAACTGAGTCAGACAGTGCAGGTACCTGGAGGGTGGCAGGATGTGTCGGTGCTGGGCCTCGAGGATCTGCTGCTGGAGGAGGTATTGCTGGTGTAATGCCTGAGGTAGGAAGGGAGGGGCAGGGATGTCCTGGAACTGAGGGCCGGGCAGGGGGTTGAGGGGTGGGTGGAGTGGAGGGCCATGCTGGTGGCCAGGAGGGGCCAGGTGGGGGTTAATGCCTGACTGTGGCTGCCCTGGGTGGGGCATGGGGAAGTCCATGGGCAGCGGGGCCTGAGGACCTAACTGGAAGTGCCGGCAAGAGGTAGCATGGCTGTGCTGCTGCTGCTGCTGTTGCTGTTGCCGGTTGAAATGGGATCCTGTGGAGGATAAGGAGAAGTCGTCAGGCACCTGAGAGGACAGATTAGCTGGAATTAATTGTGGGTGAAATGTGGTGTCACTGTGTGTGTGATATAGCATGTTAATGAAGCCCTACCTCTTACCTAGGGTGAAAAATACTTCTGTGGGGTGGAAAATGGTTATCACAAGTGCCATGAAAATGAATACCAAGTTTTTTGGTCCTGTACAAAACGTGAGCTCTCTTTAATTGCATTTCCAGCCTCTGGTTCGACTCCTGGGTCTTCTGAATCACAGACAAGGAAACTGGATCAGAACAGATGAAGTCTGCAAGTACCACTATGTGGTATTCAGCGCAGGCTCAGTTCTTGTACATTTTGCAGCTGACAGTGGGTCAGTGCCCTCAACAGAAACCCCATTTACTTGGTGCTCTGTAAGACATTCATTACAGTTTTTTGGTGCCATATGACCTTAAACAATTCTTTCTTTCATAAAAAAAAAAAAAAAATGAAAGCAGGGAATAGATACCACTCAAACCAACTGTATCTTTTGTTTCTTACACATGCAATAAAGCTCCACTGAATTCTCTCCCATATGAACATTCAGGAGTTGAGAGGAAATAACTTGAATGCCTTTTTTTTTACTCTCCCCGACCACAGCTATTTGGCAAGAACAGTGACCAGACTGCTGTCGAGACTCGACAAGGAGAAAAGGACTAGTTATGCTTTGGTTCAATATGTTTTTAATAGTGCACTTAAGCTTAGAAAGAACATTTTGATTTAGGAAAGGCTGAAAAAAGTGGAATAACAAATTTTATCGATTAAGAACTTTTGAGGAAACCCTGGCCAATGAAAGCCCCACAAGGCCTGCAATGAAGTGCTCTGTTTTTTCCATTGAACAGACACTGAAGTGGTGAATTTTACAGCGGTCTATGAGTTTAGCAGCTAAAAATGTGCTTGTTAGGTTTTAGGAGTCTTTAATAGTCTTTGACGGCATTACAAACGTTGAGTTCTGTGTAAACAGTGGAAAGATCCTTTTTAATCACAAGGAAATTGGCAAAGTCTACATTGCATTTACTAAGAGTACGCTTAAAGAATGCAGTGTGATTTTGTGACACCCAAGAATATAAGGAGTTTGGCTTTCCAGCAATATTTTCAGCTTGACAGTCGTCAGTGTAGCTGAGCAGAGAAGCAATGACCTTCCTGACATGGGTCAAAGGCTCAAGTCTAGACTGCAAGTTACACACTGCATTTTCAGGCGTCTCAGTGAAACGATCACCATGAATGACAGCAGATAGACTTATTCAGGCCCTGTGATGGAGGAAGCGTGGAAATCGTCTATCTTTGTCACAGCGGGGGAGGAGGTGGGTGGGGGTGGAGGGGAGGGGGGGCAGGTAGGGACAAGGGAGAGGGAGGACAATAAATGGAATCAGCAAGAAGCACACTGAAGGTTAGGAAAAACACTATATTCTTTATTGAAAAAATATTAGTATACGTGAAATTTGTGTTTTCTTTCTTGTTTGTTTGTAATAATAGTATAAATCCATGCAACAAAAATAAACAACATAGACTGAAGGCAAGGCCCACCATGCTCCATATAGGGTTAAAAAGAACAAAAGCGGCATCCAATGAGCAGACGTGTTGGCTACAGCACATGATTCCAGTACAGCAGGATACATCTTTACTACAGAAAGATTACATTGGATTTTAACTAGTCAATGTAGAAAAACAAAAACCAAAAATTATGAATCATAAATGTGACCATGCATTGAAAGTACTATTACCAGAACAAAAGGTAAAGAGAGACCACAACCAAACAATAAAGACGTTATTACTAATAGAGGATCTCTTTAGCAGTGCAGGAAAATAGGCATCCCTGTGAAATGGATAGCATTTTGGCCTTATGTTAGTGGGGAAATTGGGAAGTGATGAACCACCAGTGAGCACATTTTGCTTACTTGTATGTTTATTGTTTCATTTGCCCTCTAAGGGCAAATGGCCCCGACAATTCAGTGTGATTCAAAGCTTGAAATTTGCAAAGGGAACAAAACGATTACACAAAAATGGAGACAGTTATGACAGGTTGTTGTGTGCAGGTGCAGTGTACCATCAGTAATTTTTCAATTGGTCACATTTTTGCTGAAATGATGAGTTCAGGCTTGGTCAATACAAATGGCATGCATATGGTCCCAATTTGCATGCTACGGTCAATTGGAGGTCAGTTTCATTATGTACATTGCACCTTGTGTGAAGAAGAGGAGGATGAGCCAAATTCTGGTGTTCAACAATGCAGTGCAGTATTTGAAGTCATGCAAAATGTATCCACTTTACAGGAATTTACAGCATGTTGTCTATAAAGACTGGATGGGAGGTACACAATGACATTCAACTGATATCTAAAAAGGAACTAAATGTTTACTCAGTGCTACAGCAAATTGACAGAAAAAAAGACAAAAAAGGTGCTCTTTTCTAGGTGTTAGCTAATTTTTAGTCTGTTTAACATGGAAAGTCTATGGCTGAATACATCTTGGGAGGGGGTGCTTTTTAATACCAATGTCGTCTTCTGATGGAAAGAGGAAATGAAGAAGGGATTCACAATACAGCTAAATGCAGAGAACAGGCAGAGGCCACGCCACACCACACAGCAGCAGATGATCATTAGCTACACAATGGGGGGGACGACAAAGATCTGATAAATGCAGAATGTAGAGCCAGCCTCCATACTATGAAACAGGGAAATAAGAACAGAAATAAAAGCACAATGAAATCACTGATGCCACTGTTGTGAAATTAATGTTACACTGTAGCTTTTATCATTGTTTAACTGTGACCGCATACTCGGGTCTTGCAATTCGGCAGCCTTAACAGCTGCTGAATGGCCAATTAGCAATGAACAGAAACAAATTGACGACTCGGAAGTCAAATCTCATCGGGCAATTGGCCATTGATCGATTAATACATCGGCCAATTGACGCGGATAATTACCGAAATCGCTGTGGAAAAAAAAACGGCGAGGCTAGTAGAAGCAGATGATCTTCAAATGACATCATCCGAGCACAGATAAGCTGACTGGCTGGAGAGGCTACGTCTATTTTGCGGTATTTTACAGTGCACATACACTAGAGCGCCTTGGAAAAACACATTGCATCGTAATGTTATTGGACTGAACACAGCCCCAATAAAATATTCAGCAGATTAACGCTGTCTCTACATGATAGTCTGTGTAGGAATGCGTTTCTGGCCCCAGGTACACTGGCCCGTACGCCCCGTGTATGTGCAATCCTTTGTGAGAAATGTTTCTGTTCCAATGTACAGCCTGACCCACAGAGCGAGTTAGCTTATCTCGCGCGACGCCGTTTGCCTTTTTTTTTTTTTTAAATTATGCGTAAAAAAACAAACCGAAAAACTGCATTAATCCTTTGACTATAAGACCACAAAGACTCGGTACGAATGATCATAGTAGCACGTTGCGGAATTTGTCTCGGAAAAATTGAACGGTTAGTTTTCCGAAAACACCTAACCGAGCTAACGCAACGGCTAACGAGCTAGCTAGCCAACAGCTGCAGTGAATATTAAGATAAACAGGGCACATGTTTTGGATCGATATGAATATTAAAACCGTACCTCTGTTTCTTACTGAGCCGAATACAGGAAGAACCAGATATCCGACATGCACTAACACCATCCTGGGATCCTTGTCTTATGTTTCCGCTGGGTTATTTGGAGAGATAAAGTAGGAGTAGCCCATGCGGATCTACATTCAGGCGGTTGGTTGTTGCTGGCTGGCTAGCACCACGGGCAAACCAAATGAAACGACTGTCTGACTCGGCTGGCTGTCGTTGACAAAAGCAGACATGTCATTTGATGTCCGATGCAAAAGAGGGCGATGTTGAGGCGAAACCTTCAACTTGGCAGCGTCTCACAGAAAACATACAGTCGTTTATCCCGAACAACATATAAACACAGATTTACCCACAGTAGGAAATCCTTAAAGCTTTCATTCAGACACATTAAATGGAAAAATTAAATTACTCAATGAATGCTTCAAATAATAAATTGAGTCTTGAGGACCTTTGTTTTCTTCCAATAAAAATATAATAACATTACTGGTAATTATACTACACGAGACTCTCGAGGGCTGAGCTGTAGAGAAATTATCATTATATACAGAGATATAATAATAATAATAATAATTATAATTAGAAGAAGAAGAAGAAGAAGAAGAAGAAGAAGAAGAAGAAGAAGAAGAAGAAGAAGAAGAAGAAGAAGAAGAAGAAGAATAGAAAACCCTCACCAGGACCAAGGGGTTAAGAAATAAATTAATATTAATAACAATAATAGTATTTTTTTATTACATATCCTGGATCTCTGAATATGCATAGTGTTCATGTCAAAGCTGTTTGACACCATTTATTTCCTATTCTAGCCTTCTGTACAGCACTTTGGTCCACTGTGGTTGTTTTAAAGTGCTTTATAAATATTCTTCCATCATCAAGTTCCAAATCATACAGACATTAAAAAAAAGCTGTTTATGTTTTGGAAATATTGTTAATAAGTCATGTAGTCTCATGTGTCATGTAATTTGTAGACACAGAACCAAGAGGGATTATAGATTTTGTCCTTTACATTTAAAGTGCAAATAGATTTTTTAAAAATAATATGTAGCATATAATTATTTTTACTTTGTATTTTTACTTGTGTCAGTGCAAATGAGGGTTAACCTTCAATGATGTTTGACTTTAAATAAACCAAAGGAATTCAGTAAAGAATTTTACTTTATCTTGTTTGTTACTTTAATTTTTTTCTTTGTAATGTACTGAAGGTGTATTGTTCAAATATATGAGCTGACTTTACAACTACAGTAGTAGAGACAGATAGTTAAAATATCCATGGCATATAGGAGGATAGCATTTTATTTTATTTTCAATGATGTTTCTAACATTTATTTTAAATATTGAATCTTTGGTTATTAGGGAGATAAAAGTTGCTCTCATCTGTCACAATCCATTTGCTTAGAACATGTTCAAGTACTGGATGAAATGACTCAAAACTTTGGGTTGTATTGCTAAATTATTAAAAATCCTATCACCAGCGTGGTATTATACTGGTCTACTAAACAATAAAGATAATAATTTTATCTTATGGTTTGAATAAATTGGACTTCATTTGAACATTATATTCCTTAATAAATATAGTAAACTGAAGATAGGACCGACAATTTTTTTTTTTTTTACAACGCTTGTGTGACTTGGCTGTAAATAAAGCTGCCAGTACCATCTCCTAGACAGTAGGGGGCAGTGTTAAGTAGTCAGCAGGAAACCTTCAACATAAATAGAAGAAGTATTCATTCAGCCATTACAGTCACTCTCAGGCAGGTCGAAGCCGCTACTGGTGGAGGACAGGTCATTAGCAACCCGACAAAAATGTTATCCGTTAGAGTTGCAGCAGCTCTGGTCAGAACCCTGCCCAGAAGAGCTGGAGTTGTAAGTATTTCAACTATACATTATGTCGGTGGTTATAGAAGTGTATCAAACTGTAATGTGAACATTGTGGGCGTGAAGGGTAACGTTAACGCTGCAGGCCGCTTGCTAAGCTGTCATCGACTTAATAATGCGGCTATGAATGCAAGTAAACGCCATAGATTAGTTGTTCTTTTCTCCAACTTTAAAATTGCGATGTTAAATGTGTTTGTTAGTGTTGCCCTTGTGAAATCACGGTCCGTGTCCTGCAATATGCAGCGCTAACGTTAGCAAGGGAGCTAAATCTGAGTTAGCTCTATGCTAACGGCTCATTCAACCACGCTTTGAAGGTCAGAAAGCCTGACAGCGCATGTCCCCCCCGCTGCACTGTAGCATTAACTCAGACTTTGAAACGATCTATTATCAAACTCTCTCTGCAATATATTTGCTGTACTTGCGTTTGCAATCGTCTATTTAACTACGTCTGTCATTGAATCAGGTGTCTAAGACCCTCCCGGCTGCCTGCGTTGGGGTCAACCACCTCCACACACACAGACCATGGCTGCAGAAGACAGGTGAGAGGCAAAAACAACGACAATACAGGGTCTTTACACCATGTGTCAACACCAAAATAAGACTGACTGGGGTCATTATGACTTTTGCTTTCTGATGATTGAAATGACACAATGTCATTGAGGGGCTCATATTGTGTCATGTTATAGATTTGTCTCAAGAAAACAATTTAATATGTTTTTGGTTCTTGACAAAGTCAATCATGTTTTCATGTTGGTTTCCTTGCCAGACTTTTTTTTTTTTTTTTTTTTTTTTTTTAAATCAAAATGATTATTAAATTGGATGTCATTAAAAAAAAAAAAAGTTCAGTCACTCGGTTCACTCATCTGTAACAGTTCTGTTTAGAATTGGAATTATTTTACCTGTATTAAAATAGTGGTCATGGTTCACCTTATTTATTATTGATGGCATAAGTCTACTAAAAGATTTTTAATTTCTTTGACTTGACTTTCTGATTGACTTTATTTTCTACATATTTAATTAAATAAGTATTATCACATCTGTTGTCTTTCTTTTCATAATGTTTGTATCTACTTTTCCTCAGGCACAGCTGAGGTGTCCTCTATCCTGGAGGAGAAGATCATGGGAGCAGATACTGCTGCAGATCTGGAGGAGACAGGACGTGTCCTGTCCATTGGTGATGGTATTGCCAGAGTGTACGGATTGAGGAACGTCCAGGCAGAAGAGATGGTGGAGTTCTCCTCTGGACTGAAAGTATGTTTAAGGCAATAGTGCAAAACTGTTTGAAACTTATTTTATAAAAGTGCTCTAAGACTTCACACTACAAAACACAAATGTGCCTTTTCTCAAATTGCAAGGTTACTCTTAACCTAATTGATCTCTGACTTGTGACTCTTCCAGGGTATGTCTCTGAACTTGGAGCCTGACAACGTTGGTGTTGTGGTGTTCGGTAACGACAAGCTAATCAAGGAAGGTGACATCGTGAAGAGAACCGGTGCCATTGTGGATGTTCCTGTTGGTGAGGAGCTGCTGGGCCGTGTTGTGGATGCTCTGGGAAATGCTATTGATGGAAAGGTTTGTCAAGCACCATGGTTCATGGGGTGTCAGAGCGAGGGGAGGTAGCGCTTCTGTTACAGCGGGGAGTATTCACAGCCTCCACGAACACTCTCTCCTTCCTGTCTCGCGTACCTGAGCACTCCCTCCCATACTCACAAAATCCGGGATATTTCATCCAACTCGCGGGCGTCCGGGAGCCAGTATCAATATCAGGGAGACTCCCGGAACTTCCGGGAGACTTGGGATGTCTGAGAATGTGAATAAATTACTGCTGTCAAACGATTAAAATTTTTAATCAGATTAATCACAGGGTTACTGTGGATTAATTTTAATTAATCACAATTAAATATAAGTTATTTTTAATCTATTTTAATCATGTTTCATTTTGCATGAGCAAATTGACTCATGAAAGAAGGGAATATATGTCAATCAATCAATCAAAACTTTATTTATAAAGCACTTTTCCTAAAATGAACACAGCCATGCATTCACCCACGCACCCCACAGAACTGTTCAGGCAATAACAGTTATATGCAGTTAACAGATTTATTTTATTTATGATTTAACACCTTCAACAGTTTCACCAAAACAATTTTAAACAACTGTTCCGTCTTGTTTTTTTGTTTGTTTGTTTGTTTTTTTGTCCTCATATTTCTGTCCAGAGGTCCAACATACCGTTTAATGTCTTCCATCTTTATGGGTTGGTTCTGCTACCTGTCACTACTGGATCAACTGCCCATTTGTTCATGCTCGACAATAACTCTATTTGGACAAACTCCCCCAAATGCGTTGGCAGAGATGTTCAGAGTCATTCTGTGCTGCAGATGGGTTAATTGTGTTAAAAAATTTTAAGCAGATTAATCATGGTGATGGATTAATCCACGTTGTTAACGCATTAATTTTGACAGTCGTTGAATATTCCATCTTTTTTCTGCAGCTCTCCTCAGTCAAACTGAAAAGACTCAATCTAAAGATAGATGACCCTGACACTCTTGGAAGATTAACATCCAGAGTGTCTCTCCCTCTTTGGTTTATCTGTAACTCTCCTCATCTGAGAGATGTTTTTTTTTTTTTTCTTCACCAAATGGAGATTGCCCAGAATGAAGCTTTTGCATGTTTAAGCTGAAATGTCTCAGCGTGTGTTCGATAAATGTGAACAGACATGAAAGAACCCAAGTCTGAACGGAGACACGTTCAACTTCACTCACTGACTTTTCTGACTCTCCACAGCTGCTTCTCTCTCTATCGGCTGCGAATTTTTTTTCTGTCCACTTAAATTCCTTTCAACACATTCCTTTCATACATGTGGCAGGATGAAGAAGAGAACTTTCTCCTGAATCCTTCTGTCATTGTTTCTGTGCAGGGGTAATGAAG
>JAQQZY010000029.1:37613501-37624939 GCA_030068375.1 Ostorhinchus rueppellii | reverse complement strand
TATATACATACACACATATATATATATATATAAACACTGCCTTAAAAAAGAAAGTACAAACACTACCTTAAAATTTTTTTTAAAAAAATACAAAAAAATACAAACATTATCTTGGCGGAGGTCTGCGCTTTCCGAGTGCTTTTGTGGGGATTTATTATATTTTATTAGACGGCAGAATTCTTCAGTCTCCACAAATGTAATAAATCAGTTCATCACATACATTTAAGTAATGCATGCATGAATATTCATTCGTGCTTCTTTTTCCTCCCATTTATTCTTGTTTTTAGAATGGTCAAATGTTGCAGTTCCACCACATGGTACTAAATACAGATAAACAGGTGTTTAATTACAAATACAAGTGGAGGAACAAAACAGAATGGGCAAAAATGCTGTAAAGGTTTTATTATAAAAGCTTCAGTATGAACTAGACATTAAATAAAATGTCTGGATATGATTATGACAATGGAGAGGGTAGAAGCACACAGCGGGAAAATGAGCTATTACGTTTGTGGTAGGCGACTTATTACATTTGTGGGATTATTACGTTAAAAGCTACAAATTTTTATTACGTTTGTGGGGTTGACATACATCATTATCATAATCCTGTACTATGTGTTATGTTATGAATATCTAAAATTAGGTTTCATTATAGCAAAAAGTTTTATCCACTAAAAAAAAAAAAAAGGAAGCCACTTGCCGTCCTTCAGACACATTCACATCGAGCTAAAGCTATTTTTAAAATGTCGACCTGAGAGCAGCTGGTGATCTGCTTGATATACGTTTTTATTTTTCTGTATCACCTCTCTAAGTAACTTTGGCTTGGTATATAACTTGGGAGTAAATATTAAAAATTAATAAATGAATCACACCACAGAGCTATACTTGCAAGAACTTTCAAGCACTTAAACTAAAATTCAAGACCTTTTTCAGACCTTGAAAATATAACATTAAAATTCAAGCATTTTTGAGGATTTCCAGCACCCGTACAAACCCTGTTAGACCCGAGTTCATGTTTCCTAATTTTAAATTTTTGGTTATTTTTGTCTACTTTTTGTTTTTGCAAAAAAAATCTGCAAAATTTTGGACCAATACTGATATAATTATCTGTTACACTGATGCTAATATCGGTTTGTTTTGATTATTTATCCCCCCTTGATAAATAAATTATTATATTATCATTATTAGTCATTATAAAATTAGCTCCTATTTTCAGTCTTTCAGTCACTCATCACATTATCTTTGGAAAAGAAAAAAAGAAATGATATTCAGGGTATCTAAGTTTGAAGCCAAACATATGAATTTTTAAGACATTTTTCAAAACATCTGAGATCAAATGTAAGACCTTTTGTTCACAAAAATAACAGCACAGTAGGGCCTCCTAGTTACTATCTTGACCCAGTCTATAAAATGCTGAAATCCAGTGAACATTACATTTATATTTCTCCGTGACAAATGTTTCCACTGCTAAAACTCATTCCTGAACCTCTCCGTGCATCTATGATTGTAGGAAGCTCCACTCATTCCCATTTTCATGATGACAAAATGTTAAACACTAATCACAAATTTGACTTTTTTTCTTTTTTAATAAACATTTCCAACGCAAATACAGCAGTATAATGTAGTGTTGCAGGGATTTTTTTTTTTTTTTAAAGACCTTTGAGCGACATATTTGGATGGCTGTAACTCTTTCTGTGTTTGTGCCATTGGGAAAATTCCAACGGTTTCTGAAACCTGAGATTTGCACTTCATAGGCTTCATTGGGTCATTACGGCAATTTCACTCACGCCTGTACTAGAAGGTGGAGAAATTACCATTTTAGCAGCATTATAAGATGCAGTAAATTGTAAATAATTGCTAGATTTTGGAATATGGGGGAAAAGTGGTCTGAAAAAAATGGGCAAACGGACTCACTCATAGCATATTTTCTAACCTTTTATAGTCAAAATAAGAAAAAAAAAAAGTTTAAGCTTACGGTTTAAAGGGTTATGGATTAATTAGTATTTTTAAAGATAATTATAGCCTTAATTAAGGACAACCACATTTGAGAGTTTTTAAGGCTCTGTGAACATCCTGTTTATTACAACCTGATGGAATATCTGCAGCTGCCATCATTCAACAGACATTTTCAGAACCGATAATAGCTGAAACCTGTAAATATCAGTCTTTACGATTTACGGTGTCATGTATCAGTTCATTCCTAGTGTAGGTCAGACGTACAGTAAATATCAGTTAACCCCCAAAGACCTAAACAGCTGCCAGCAACCAAAAGCATCCACAAATAATAAATGTGTAATAATTTCTGAACAACTAATCCTATTAATACCTTCCAATCATTCAGGCAGATGTAGTTTCTCAGTTGCAGAAAATGTGTCTTATTTGGACGTTCAGAAGTTCCACAGCAAATATGGAAATGCTCTCACTTTCTGCAACATGGATTTACCAATAAAATCCATGGCAACAATTGTAGATGCTTGTTTTTCCATTCAGTTAACCCTTTAATGCCGGCACTCTCTCCCGCGCTGCATTTTGCACTTTACAGCATTAAAATGACTGTAACTCCTGAACCATTTGGACTATCCTCAAAATTCCAATGGCATTGGAAAGCTGAGATCTTTAGCTTTCCGATACTATATAACACTTTATGACAGCCATGTGAGACTCCATTACAACAAGAAAGGAGACTTCCACAAAGGCTAAAAAATGCCTTGAAATAAAAAGAAAAAAAAAAAAAAATGAAGCCATGATATGGATACTGAATGTTCCAAACCAAAAAGCATGTTTGAGGAGATGTAGTTTATTTCTGCAACCTCAAAAAGTTCTGTTATAGACATTTACATTTATTTCTGATAATAAATATGCAAAAAAAACTTCAAATCTGTCTTACCAAAACACACTGTTTCAAGCATTTACTATTTTTAATCATGATAATTAATGGCCAGATATTGAAAGTTAAGCGCTTTCTGAAAACAAACATGCAAAAGAATTGGCAAAAAATATATTTTAATTTGCTTCAGTTTCTGGTCTTTATATTAAAACCTTCTGAATTTACTCTGAGCTATTAAGAAATAAATAAATACCTGATTTTGACCCCCAAAATAAGCCAATTTCAGAGGGTACTATCATGATATATCACAGAAAAATTCATTTGGAAGTCGCAACAGAAATAGTCCAAGGTCCTTAAGGTTTAATATCAGATTTACAAATACAGAAAGACAAACATTCCCTGTAGAAAAGGAGGGGAATATACAAGCCTGACTTCTGATTCCAAAAATGTCCACAAGCAGCACACTGCAGAAGGTCTGCAGCAAAGCACAACTACAAGATAGAGGACTAGAAATAAGGGATGGACAAAGGGACTGAGGGACAACCTAGTTCTTATTTGTGTCGCTATGTAGTGTGTGTTGTGTGAATGCATGCATATGTCTTCTGGAGGTGAAGCTAATCTTCTTTTATGCAGCACAGCTAGAAGTATCCAAGCAGACAGGCAGCA
This sequence comes from Ostorhinchus rueppellii, assembly GCA_030068375.1. NCBI lineage: Eukaryota > Metazoa > Chordata > Actinopteri > Kurtiformes > Apogonidae > Ostorhinchus > Ostorhinchus rueppellii. The sequence continues at coordinate 37,621,449 of JAQQZY010000029.1, read as the reverse complement.
AGAGGAAGAATAGTAACAATACTTGAGCGAAACAGAGGTCCATATTTATCACAAAGACTGCAGACGGTCTTCCAACCAAACAACATGTGTAGCGCTTCTCTTTAGCCACACAATCACAATGGAGCGGCAACAAAGACGCTGCTGGGAGAAAGGCTGTAGGTAGGTACACTAGCACAGCGCAGACCAACACAAGGCCTTGTCTCATCCTGCTCCTCGTACCGTCCACAATTACACGGCTGTCTAGCCACACAAAAGGAGCAGGGAAACAGAAATGGATGATTTCAGAGAGAAGTGGGTAAAAAAGAAAGAAAGTAAGCATGAAATGTATGAAGAAAAGCAGTTGAAGGTCTGAGGAGAGGTTGAAAACATAAAAGGAGGTGGAGGAGGAGGAGGAGGAGGTAGGAGCAGTGACAGACGAGTCTTCAGAGCTCCATGGCTGTCTTTAGACTTAATGAAATGGAAGGGCGGAGCAGCAAAGAGGAGGAGAGCAGGGCAAGATAGAGGTTTATACTTCTGAGGAGAATGCTCTTGCAAAAATGATTCTTGCTGTAAATTTTTTTATATCACCCATAAATCCATACATGAGTGTAAGGAAACCGAGGGTCTGCTTCCTCAGACGATGTGCTACACTGACTTTCTGGAATCCCCTGGACAAAAAAAAAAAAAAAAAAAAAAAAAAAGAAGAAGAAAAATAAAAAATAAAAAAACTTTAAGGCTTTTTTTCATTGAGGTAGTATAAATGGAAATAAAAATGCCCAATACCTCAAAAGAGCCCTTTGGTAAGCAAATATTCACTATACTGAGGAAAACAACAATCTTAAAATGGACCAATACAAGTTTTATTGAGTAAGAAAATGAATGTTATATGTTGCAATATATTGTTTTTGAAAATGCTGACCCTTCAATAATGTGTGTACTATTGGACTATTGAACCATTGTTCTGTAGCAAAAATATCATATAATTAAAAGTGTGTTTTCAGCAGAATAGAAGTACAGAGCTATTGAGTAGGACATGTTCTCACTGCAGAAGTCATATTTAATGCTTAAAATGTGTTTTAATGATAACTAATTGTCCCTTAGTTAAAAAAAAGCAAATTTATTAATAATTTCTTGTTTACACACTCTTCACATTCATCCATTATATTGTGTGTTTTTGTAAATAATACATGCATATACATTATGCAATACAACACACTGAAAGTGAAGTAAATTGCAATAAACCTACAGCTACAGTCCCATAACATCCCACTTGGTTCTTAAATGGAAGCATGGCCCAAAGTTCATGGACATTTCTCATGTTTGTTTACAGTTTTATGATAAAATTACAATTCTAGGGGCCAGGGCAATGAGATACAGTTTTAGCTCGATGTGTTTCAGTGTGTGTGTGTGTGTGTGCGAGTGTTTGTGTATGTGTGTTTAAGTTCCAGCCGTCTGAATCAGGGTCTGCTTCAGCAATTAGGGCCTGGATGATTTCCCAGGCTAGCCTGCTGTACCCACTGCTCAAATGAGAATCACATTCCTATTGTGTTCCACCACGGTTAATCATGTTTTTAAACGACTCGGCAAAACGGCAGGGCATTCCAGCAGCTTGTCATCGGTCTGCTCAAAAATGTGCCGATGGGGTCATAACTGGAGCCATAAATGCCCATCATCCTCTGCAGCTTTCCTGTCCAACCTGTGCTTTCCGTTTGTCTGAGAAAGGAGAATTGGGTGTAGAATGAGCAATACTTTGCGGGTCAGCGTAGCTTACTGAAAGTAAAAAATACCAAAGGTCTAATATGTGCTGTCTCATCTCATCCAGGGTTCTACAGAATCACACGTGTAAGTACAGTGCAATTACAGGGTAAAACAATTCAAACAGTGTACAAAGTGGCTGTCAATACTCAAACATCAGTGGATCTACACTAGCAGCTAGTCATGCTCTTGTTATATTCAAAGGTGCATCAGGCCAGTTGAGATATTATGGTATGAATTAACTCATGACAGTTAGTTCACATAACCATTTCCGGAAAAAAAAAAAAAAAAGTGTCAGTCACAAGCCAGTCGAGTTGTCCGTCAAAAACCGGAGGGAAAAGCCAGCTAAGCACTTTGAGAGGTTAAGTGGCAGTTATTCACTTGAAGCTCATCCAAATGGACAGCCTGTTGCCTTGCCAACACAGCCAGCCCTCCGTGATGCACATGCACAAACGGCATTTTAAAGCAGCTTCTCGGTTGCCAGCGGAAACCAGGCCGGCTTGACATTGCTTGCACAACATGGATCTGTGATGGATCTTCGCTTCTACCTTGGCGCTTCCTCCCACTGCACCGAGAGAGTTTCCCCCGAAGACATGCAAGCGAGATACTCACCTGTAAATTAACAACTGGTTTCTGTAGAGCAATGCCATGCCCCTATCTTTCTCCATGGTCTGCACACTGCGGCCACAACACAATAAATAACTGGAGGAGAAGATGAGCACTGCCCTGTGGCAGATGGCGATAACACTTACAGCCCCAGGTCTGAGTTGACACAGTGGTGTTTGTGCCTCTATGTGTGTGTGTGTGTGTGTGTGTGTGTGTGTGTGTGCGTGTGTGCTCAGGAGGGAAAGTTAGTGCAGCTCTGCCCACGAGACCAACAGTTAAGTTAAAGATGGCTGCCCATGATAAATGCTACTGTGTGGAATAAAAGCCCTGAATTCATCGGTCTTTGTGGTACGCTCTGAAAAATGCAACCGGGAAAAAATGAATTAAACTTCTCCGTTTAAATATGTACGCGGTATTTGTCTAAAATAAAGAATCTATGGCTTGAATAACATTTATTGGTTCACATAAAACTAACGGCTTGTGTTGTTAAATCAAGGCTGAATCCACAACAAAATATCTCTGGTCGCAAGTTGAGAGATGTTTGTTATTTTTATAAAATATAAAATCGATTTCTCAGTCTCTTTGTTCAAATATGAGAAAAAAAATAGAGGTGAAAATTGAGTACAGCATTAAAAACTCACAAAAATAAATAAATATACAAACTACATGGCTTCTACGGGAATATTTTGCATGATCTCTGTTCCCATGACAAACAGTAGACCCACCGATAAGAAACGCTGGACGTGTGTTGAATGAGACCTGGAGTTAAACACTGGAAGATTAGTTCAGTAAATGTCATAATGTCTGTGCAGAAGAGTTCAAGGCATGTGACGAAGGAAAATCACACTAAATACTGGACAATTCAGTCTGTTTTTTTTTTTTTTCTGAAATTCTTGATTGTAATGCTGTTCTCGATTTCAGTTATATCTTGTTTTAGATACTGACAAATGCAAACGTTATAACACGGCATTCTACTCCTGCTAAAACAACAAACCTGCTCATGGCCTAAAAGTTTTGCACAGTACTGTACGTATAAATTGCTGCTCAATAAAGTATTTTTTTATACTTATTCAATCATTCCTATTCTTTGTAAATTCACGTTAACTTAATCTGATTGATATCCTCAGTACAGTTGATTTAATGAAGTGATATTTTGCTTTTTTTTAAAAATGGATTTATGCATTTTCAAACATTTCCTTGTGGTCTACATAAACTGTAAATGCTCTGCTGGGGTCTGAATTCTTTATTTTAACTCCACAGGTCCATCTTCAACACTATTTCTGACAAATGACACAAGACAGGTGGTTTTGAGCGCTGGCCCTTTAAATGCACATGAGCCAATTGACAACCCCGCCCCCTCCAGGTTGTTGGCTGTGCTGCTCTGTCCCATTCGACCACTTGTGTTCGTTAAAACAACAAACTGAACAGTTTAGGTAATCGGCTCAAAATTTGAACATATTTTCAGTTTTTACTACAGACGCTGCTGCTGATAAATAATTATGTCGTACTCGGAGAAATGTTCATCAGAAGTCTTGACCTTAAATGTGTAAATGTTGTGATGTGACTAGATAAAAAATGCAACAAATTAAGCAGGAATTTAAACAGGTTGTAGAAATCCACTGGATTTTTGCCAAAATGAAAATAAAGAAAGCTTTGCAACAGCTGGAGGGTTCAAATTCAAACTTTATGAACTATTCGGATCCAAATACACAAATAAATGAACCACAGGGTCATATTTAGTTAAAAGGGATTTAGCTAAATATGACCCTCTACTGAAGACCACTATTCTTCTCTCTATTTTGAAATCACACTCCACTCACCCAAAAGAAATTAAAAACGGCATGAACCCAACCAAAGGTCATAAATAGAGTTTTTAACCAAACCACAGATTTTTAGATTTATTTGACCCTTATTCAGAACGCACACAAATAACAAACAAGATACATGTTTGAATGAGCATTCCATGAACCTATTAAATATCTACCGTAGCCACAAATGTGAAATGTACAAGGACAGTCATACAAATGTGAAGAAATTAAAGCTGTAGGTGTGAGGAATGAGATGTACCAGTAGACCACAAACATAGACCAGATCTGATCTTTAAGGAATTGAGTTGTTATTTGTTGGAGATAAAGACATATTTTAAAAAAAATATGATTAAAAAAAGCTATTTTGTTAGAGAGGTATGTTGAAAGTAATGCTAAAATAGGCAGCAACGTCAAAACAGATTCCACAATGCAAATGTTAAATGCAGAGCAGATAATACACTCACTGCAGCCAGTTAATAACAGCCAGCCTGACTGTGATAGATTAAGGTGGGCATGCCCCTCAGGGCTGCATATTGTAACTCTTCTGCTCCGTGTCCACATGCAGAAAGAGGTGAACTATCACCATGTTTACCAATAGGCCTGACACAGTGGCACACTGTAACACACAGTGTATACCGTCCACCCACTCAGCCATGGCTAATTGCTCCGCACTTTGATTACTGCCATCTATTTTAATGAGAGCTTACCAACGCATTCTCTCCTGCCCACTCTCTCTGTCAAACACACATGCAAACATGGTCAATGCATGCAGGAGAGTGCCACTTGGACACACACACACACACACACACACACACACACACACGCACACACACACACACACACACACACACAGGGAGAACGAACACTGTGTACTATGTTGGTTGTGATGGCAGGAAATTGGAGGGTGTTCATTAGGCTAATGGATAAGAAGAGGAAGGGAGCAGGGTGATGAAAGGAGGAGAAAATGGAAGGAGGGAAGGAGGGAAGTCACTGACTTACATCACGACAAATTTTGTACAATAGCTCGACAAGTCACGACGAGGTGCAGCGTGTAATTTCCTTTACTACCACGATAGAGAGGGATACTTCAATTACACAGGCCGACTTTAATTATACTGAATTTGCCTCATAACTTGGCTCCTGTTGAGAACAAATGAGCTGTTACAATTTTTTGGTGCTAGCGCTCAGTGCTCCTGCGGCTCAGCTGGATGGACTCGGCTTCATTACGCTCACCAGTTTACCGGCGCTCACACACACACCAAGACGACAAAGCTTAATCAATGGACTCACACTGATCAGACGACTCGCAGAGAGCAGAGACAGTAGATAGTGAACTGGACAGGTCCGCTGATCGATGGAGAAAATGTGTGCTTTCCTCTGCAGCTTTGGCCACCCTTTACTTTCCTTTGCGCAGGCCATGGATACTGTACTTATGGACATTCTTCTACTCGAGATACATATTAAAGCAACAGAAGAAGGGAGTGATTTCAAGTCCTTAGTATCTACAACTAAAATTCGATAAATACATAGACTAATTAATCAGGAACTGCACATCCGCTGAGCTGAAGCATCACCACCTACTAGAAGAAACCTCACATTCTGCTATAAAACGTAAACGTAAAATGCATGTACGCAGGTTTTCCCTAATTTTAAAAAAGACAATATTTTAAATAAACGTTTAACATGACCAATAAAAACTAATATTTGACTAATATTCCTGTTTTCATGCTTCTGCACATAACACATTAAAATACACTGGTGGCAGACAGATCTCCTTTTGGAACTTATTTATTTATAATTTATAGATTTGCTCATATCTATGTATAAACCTACTGATCTTTTTTTTTTTTTTTTTTTTTATCATAATGTTAAACAGTAAATAAGTTTCTTCTTCTGTCCAGAAATGTGAGCTCTTCTGTGGAGGGTCTGATCACGCGGTAAAGCATTAACTTATTATTTATTTATTTTTTTTTTTTTAGCTTCATGCAAACATTCAAAACATGCAGTTCTCGACAGAAATTGATATCAAGTAGGACCAGACCTTCTGGATATTATGTCCAATTATGCAGAACATACATTTTGGAGTAAAATATTGAAAAGTCTCTGTTTTATTGACATGGGAATGTGGTAACAGGTGGACAGGTTGCCATAGTAACATGTGGATGACTCTTTAATAGTGTATGTATCACCCATTATGTTAGCTTATTTTTTAAAACAACAAACCAGATATAATCACAATGTTTTATTGAATGTATTTAACACTAACACAGTGTTATTTACAGCTTGTGGGGGTCCAGACTAACACAGATAAAATACAAATAGAGTCATTTGAGGTTTTGAGTTCACAGACTTCCTCATTCAGTAATAGACAGTCTTTTACATGTCTTTGTGTTCATTTAATGCAGCCGAGCAGAATGTTTGGAATGTCTTCTGTACTGTGTAAGTGGTATTTTAAAAAGGCCAACAGTTCCATAAAATACAGATCTTTAACTAAAAAACTAGCCCACTTGATAAATAAGTGCAAATTTACTTTTTCATGTTGATGTTCACTTTTTTTTTTTAATCACAATTTCAATTTTGTTGTCAAACGATCTCAAAACTCATATAATCGAGTTGAAACGATTTAGTTTCCTTTTTTTTTTTTTTCTTTACACAATTTCTGAGAGACGTGCATGTGCAATACATCCCATTCCATTGCAAAACAGCTGTAAAGTACATATTAGTAGCCAAAATGTATTTTCAATTTGAATGTTTTGCATAAAGAATCAATAACAAAGTGTTTTTTGAGAGAGAGAGAAATGCTGAATAAATGCATGTGAAACTCAAAATGAATCGTCTGAATAATGGTGATTTCAATATTGACCAAAATAACTGCGATATTGTTTTTTTCCATAATCGAGCAGCCCAACCTTGGAGTATGCATCTCAACAAGAAAGGATCTTTGTCTCTACTCCAGCTCACTGTAAACAGGGGCCATATCCCATAACCTGCAGTAAATCTCATAAATTACATTCATTCTCCAAATACAGTACATACATGTCAAAAGAATGCTCATAAAATCAGATTACTATTGGCATGTCCCACGTATGTGAATCAGAAAACACAGAGAAAGGTCTTGTGTGGAACATGCTGTTTACATGACAACTGCCAAACACAGAATACTGTCAAATTCAGAATAACAGTGGAATATTAGTGTGTATGTAAGTGTACTCAGTCACATGCTGAAATGATAAAAGCTACTCAGTTGTTAGAGCTTCACTTATTTTTCTGTTTTCTCAAACTAATCTTCTGTAACAGCAGTTTAACCCCAAAAGCTTCTTTCCAGATATATCCAAAGACAAGACAGCAGCCGAGTAACTGGGAGCAGACACCACATCACAGATCGAAATTTGGAAAATCAGTTTTTCCACAACACATTAGCGATTGAAATTTATTACAGATACAAAATCTTTTAGAAAAGCGCATACAGGCTGTAATCGTTTTTAGCTTACTATAGTGAGTTTTATGAGACTGAAAAGTGTGTGTTTTGATTATATATGTATGTATCTGTATGTAAAGAGCCTGGCCAGCGGTCCAGTTTTCTCAGTGTCCTTTCTTGTTGAGGTTTCTTACTGGTCTATTTTTGACTACAGGATGGAATTTGTCTTTTATTTCTCTCCCCAAACCCTAATGTTTCCATTTATTACCTCTGCCAAGGAGCTTATGTTTTACTGTGCGTTTGTCACCGACTTTGTTTGTTAGCAACATAACTCAAAAAGTTATGGACGGATTTTGATGAAATTTTCAGGAACTGTTGGAAA
>JAQQZY010000029.1:37588502-37605129 GCA_030068375.1 Ostorhinchus rueppellii | reverse complement strand
TGTATGTGTGTGTGTGTGTGTGTGTGTGTGTGTGTGTATATATATATATATATATATATATATATATATATATATATTGGTTAATGTTTATACAATGCATAGTCATTTATACATGATATTTATAAATCCACTAAAAGAAGCTGTAAAGTGAATGTAGTGGAACGGGCAGACGGTGTTGTAGGTCTTGTAGCTCAGAGATAAACATTTCTTTTGAGTAAAACCCTTTCTCTCATTAATTCTCAGAATTTCACATTTTGACCCAAGACTTTTGACTTAATTTTTCTTTATTCATAAATCAACTTGGGTTTATTTCATTCTAGGGGCATTTTACTTGTAAATAAGTGTTTTTAAAGTCAGTTTGATAAACAGTTCTACAATTACAATCGTACTAATTCAGTTTTTTTTGTTTGTTTGTTTTTTTTAAATTTTGGCTTATTTATGACTTTGACTTGCTGTTCAGGTCTACAATTACAACAATAGTTGATTTCAGTAACTCGTTTTTTTTTTTGTTTTTTTTTATGGGTGGGGTTAATCAGTTCTCAGCTTCATTCTTCTTTTTACAAATATATCAGCCTTTTAAAATCCATTAGTTGTCAACCTCCAAAACTAACTACCATGAACCTAAACCCTGAACAATGATTTAGCAGTGTGCTAGAGGTGAGCGTTTCTCTTCCAAATGGTAGAAAAGTAATTGTGCTTCATTAGTTTCAACTGCCTTTTGCTAACAATGATGGTATTGTTCTTAGTAGTGTTCTGCATGCGGATTCCTGCTGGAAACGCTGCAGTAGGCGGGCTGGTCAACACTTACAATCACATCATTTGCAAAAGAGGATTTATTTGTCCAACATATAATTTCTTGTGTGTCCGTCTCAGTATATTTTTATTTATTTATTTATTTATTTGTTTATTTCCCTGTGCCAACTTTGGCACCTGTTCTCCTTGGCCTTTTAAATCGTGCAATGTTGATACTTTGTTCTGTTTTATATTTTATTTTATTTTATGCTTTTATTAATTTGTCTTGTGTTTGTAGTGTTCTGTACAGCACTTTGGTCCACTGTGGTTGTTTTAAAGTGCTTTGTAAATAAATCTGGATTGGTTTGGATTGGATTTTTCTGGTGCCTAAGCATTCATCAAGCATTCACCTACAAAATCACTTTTTTTTCTTTTAATATCTCTGTGAGTTTAGTTTGAAAAGGTTGAACTGACTTTTACACTTTCAGTCAAGTTAAATAGCTTCGTTTTTATTTAAGGTTATGACTCTTTTGACTTGAACACGTTTTGCTGTCATCGTTCAGAACATTTCTGCACTGACACGTAATCTTCGTTATAGAAAAGGCTTCTGTTTTGTATGTATGAACAAGATTAAGTACCTGGGATCCTGTCCCTCTCTAGTCTTATTCGTCCGTTTTAGTAAAACAGTGAAGCTGAATTACTAGACGGATAAACAGGCTTTTCAATAACTTTCCTTTTTAATAGGCCACGTATTCATCCATCCATAAACTCTGACTTGAAAGAGCAAAAATACAGTCTGCTCCCATTTCCACTTTACCTGAATTTACATTTATTTGATCCAATCTCCATCGATGTGAGTTTCTGTTACAGAAAAGTGGTAAATGGTGTTTGAGAGAGAGAGAGAGAGGGAGAGAGAGGGGGAGGGACACTGATGTGCAATCCTGACGGAGGAGGACTGAACAACCGATAGAGCGAGCCTGTGAGTGTCATTTGCTCCTACCTGATGCGGGTGAAAAACACTTGTTTTCCCTTCTGCCAAGTGATTCTCGTCCTCTGTGAGAAAATGTCATCATTCTGCTCCATCCTCCTCGTCATTAGTTCACCTGCCTCTTAAGCCCGCCCAGTGATTGTCTCTGATTGACCGTATTTATCTCTGACTACTGTGGTAACCATTAGCGTTGGTGGTGTGGAGAGATGGCAGATTGACTAATCAGTTATATGTGGCCTTGCTCTAATGTTTTGTGGGTTTCTGTCTTTATGTGTGTGTGCGTGTGTGTGTGTTTGAGGCCGACCGGTTGATTTTATGCGTTTCTGTGTAGCCATGAGAGGAAAAGTGAGAATTGAGCAATCAAGAGGATAGGGAATATGGAAATTTACAGCGTCAGGGTTGAAGCGCCGTGCAAAAGGAGAAGGGATGCGTTGGAGAGCCAAGCCGCTCATCAGTCCAGCTGTCAGCAGACCAGGCCAGGCTCTGCCCACTCCCTTCACTGGCTTCGCATGCACCGGGGGTGGCCTGGAGCAACAAGACACCAATCTACACAAACACAAAACAAAAAGACAGCAACAACAGCTTAAGGTTAGAACATAAAAAGTTAAAAATAGCATTTATTTTTCATAGCTGAGGAGCAAAGTAAAAGTGTAATCACAAAGAGCTGGATAAATGGATGAAAGCTGCAGGAGAACAAAAGGAAAAAATGCAGATAGGGGAAGGGAAATAAGGAAGAAAGAGTAGGGCAACCAAGGAAGTTTATGAAACAGCCAAAAAGATGTTTTGGCAATAATAGAGGATCGAAAGATAGTGAGAGAGAAGGCATCTTTATTCTAATGTGGCCCTGCTTGTGCCTCTGTACTGCATCCCGAAAAGAGGAATTTGTTGCTGTTATTTATATTTATGAATTCATGCCATTTGGCCCAGTGTGAAATGATGGGTCATTCCCGCGCAACAAGAAGAGCTGGTGCTGAATTTACAATCACCCACCACCTTCGACTCCCAATCCTCCTCCTCTTTCCTTATTCCACATGCCAGTATCTGCTGAATATGGATAGAGGTGGAGGGATAGAAAGAGGAGAGAAGGACGATGATGCAGAGAGAGAGAGAGAGAGAAGGAACGACTCCCTCACTGAGGTTGCTTCTGTCACCAGTTTTTTTACCTAAGGAGATGTGGCACAGGAATTAATGGCATTCAGCAGCATGGTGAAATAGCTGCTGGCAGTGTGTGTCTGTGTGCGCATACAAACTACATGTGTGCAGCAGGTGGGGTTCAGAATTCAGTCCCTGGAGAATCTCAATCAGGAAATGTGCACATGCACACACTGAGTCACAAAGGATGGTCAGTGATTGACTAGGACTGCTCTCCTTAAAAAAACGAATAATGAATAAGGTTGGTTTTGGCCACTGGGAAAGGACTAATTATTACCACAGTCACAATTTTTAGCCTTATTAAAAAACTGTATAATTATATTGTTATCACAAACACTGGAGAAATAGTGGAAATAAATGAGATGCATAAACATGCCTACTTTAACTGTAATATAATGGTTTGTCTGTAAAAGAAATGCATTAAAAACACTGTAAAATAAAGAAAAATCCGCTTCTATAATGTCTGACAAAATGAAATAAGAAAATTGAAGTAGATGGTGACTTGGTGACACGTTGATGGATTTAAATCATTGCTGCATGTTTTTTTTATGCTTCTGTAGGATGTATAAAAGAATATGCAGTGACTTAGGAAATAATTTTCAATTTCATTAATGTGTTGAAATATAGGTTCAAGCCAATGATTTTCTCTTTACTTAAAGCTAGTAAAGGGGAGACTTAATAGGGCATTAAAGTCTCAAATGTAAGAAAAAAAAAATCGAAAGTAGTGAAATTAGTCACAGCAGTTGTTTCATGAGTCAAATATGCCTGTGCAACTTTGGGAGTAGGATTTCACAGCAGTGTGAGCCAGTTGGAAACATGTCAGCAGCTAGTTTGTGCACAATGACCTGTTACCTCAGCGTCTAGCTAGCTCAGCTGCTTTCACAATGCCAGGGGTTGGCAGAGGGGGGATATTTTATAGGTATGACTTTGTTTCAGCCCCCCAAACTCCCCTGCCAGCTGGAAAGGCTAGTAAAAGTTCACAGTGCCCACTGCTGCTATTTTGGCTTCAAATAAGTGTGCAAAATACTTCCGAATTTCCATACAACTACAACACTGCTGTCCAATATTGTTGTGACTTTATACATTAATGTGTGCATGGTTACATACTTAGATAGCAAGGTAAGAGCTGTAACTTGTCTTAGTCATGCATTTGGAGGCTCAAAGTATTTTTCTGTAACCGCAGCTCTCACTGTGGTTACAAAAAATGATTAAGTCTTGCTGTGCAGACCATTGTGTCAGCAGAAAGATGCTAACCTTGATGACAAATCCCCCTGCGCCTCTTGTAGCGGCTTTACAATTATGCCCTTTTGGTGACTTGTTTGGAAAGCATTCAATGTGAAGCAGCAGAAAATTTGCATTAGCGACGTGGCAACACAGCTCAGGTATAGATACAGGGGTGCCGTAGCAGATGAGGATAAAAGGGTGCTATATGGTGTGTGAAAGAAAATACAGGAAGCTAAGAGTGGAGCTGAACTCCAGACCACTGAAATGTGCTTTCTCATCTAATGCACACTTCTAAGCAGGACCAAATATTAACGTTGACTCTGCTGTTTTTTGACAATTGTGAATGTAAAGTGTAAATATGGACATGTGTGTATATATGGATGGTTACACATCAGATGTTAATTGTATTGATTTGCCTCTCGATGTGTTTGTCTAACCTGAGGGTGTCAAACATGTGGCCCGGGGGCCAAATCCAGCCCACCAAAGGGTCCAGTCCGGCCCTTATGATGATTTTGTGAAATCCTAAAATTAAACCAAATCATTAACAATCATTTTAGTTCAGGGGCCACATACAGACTCATTCAATTTCGGTAAAATACTACCATAATATCCAGTAAATACTCATTTTCATTTATTTACAGCAAAACAGTGTAATTATTAATAATATAATTAATAATAGTATAATAATAATATAAGTACAATTTTGCAAAACATGAATAATCTGAAGAAAATGTTTAAGAGAAGTGCAGTTTTAACTGTTATTATCTGTTATTGAATATTTTGTGTATTTGTAGGTCCAGTGTGATCTGTAACTTATAATGAACATGTATAAATGATAAACTGAAGTGTAATATTATTTTTTTCATGTGTTTTTAAGCATAGTTTGTAGATGTAAACATTTTCATAACATAATATGACTTTTTTACTCTTAAAAATAGGGAAAAGTTTGGAGTTGACATTATTTCTACGTTATTATTTTATTATTTTACTAGTCCGGCCCACTTCGGGTCAAATTTGGCTGAATGTGGCGCCTGAACTAAAATGAGTTTGACACCCCTGGTCTCACCTATCTCATCTAGTACGGCGTTTGGTGTGTGTATACGCCCGTATAATGTACACTTTGGGATTTCATGTATTGGTTTTGCTGTACATGTTTTCCATAGAGACACTGTTCTTTACCTTAGAGATATATTGGAGGACTAATGGCTGACTTACTCTGCCAGAGGCAAAGCTGTTAGTCTGAACATCAACACACACACACACACACACACACACATACACACTTGCTGATACACACCCTTTCGTTTGCTAAGGGCTTGTCAAACACTAGCTGCTGTAATGAAGCTGATTTCGTTAAAGTCATTGATTGTTCCAGAATGAAACTTTCTGCATTCTCATAATTATATTTTTCTGTGAAGTTTTCCGCTGAAATATGTTTATGCGTGGATATTTTTTAAAGTTTGCACAATGAGACGGACGTAGGCAGAGTAGCAACAGTTGAAATTGCTACCGTTGTTAATTGGCTCAAACACATGCAATTAACAATGATTGCAATCAACACAGGCAGCCCAGAGTTTAGCAGCCCAGTGTTAAGGTATGTTATTATAGTCATTAGTGGCTGCAATTACTATTATACTGCGCTGCACCCTGTATCTTAACCGCAGTTTTCTATGCTTCACTTCCCCCCCCCCCGAGAGCTTGTTGTCGTGCCTGCAACTTCACTCATTCATGTTCTTTATTTGTTGTTTTCATGTCGGGAAATCCATCTCGATAGCTGTTATTGTCGGCTCACAACAAACACAAACGGATCAACTTTTCAGACTTGTGCAGGAGTGTGTGTATACGTTTGTTTGTCCGAATGTTTGTTAGGGACTTACAACAGTTGGTACGAGGCTGCCTGGCTTATTCGAGTCGGCTAAAAAATAGTGAGAATAATCACAGGGTTTATGCAGATTTACTTTGCTGTTATGTGCAGAAAAAATATTATTTTATGGAAAAACAGTCTTAGAGTGGTACATGTTTGTAGATATAAAGGCTTATTGCCAGTAGTGGGCTGGGATATGCACAGTTCTAAGTATAAATTAAAATTTAAAGATATTATCTGTTTGTTTTTGACATGAAGTAGCCTGGTGTTTGTCTGCGTGATTGATCAGCCAAGACGGAAAGACAGTGGGAGGAGAAGGATGAACTAGACAAAGTTTGCATATCTAATTTTGCTTTTCCTCCTGTTTTTTTTTTTTTTTTCTTTATGGTGGGAGTAGCGCAGACAGATACCTCAATGTATTAAAACAAAACACTTGCTCCCCCCCAACATCTGCCTCCCTGCCCACCAGCATCATAATGTAAAACAAATTTGAACAAAGCCTTGTGAAATTGAAATAAGCTTCTCTCCACATCGGCTTGGAATTAGTTTATTAGAATCTAAAAAGGGCCTCAAAAGACTTAAAACCCCATTTTCACGAGGAAATTAGCTTTCAGGGAAAGATACATTGTTCACATTTGGAGATGATGAGTTGGTTTTGCACAAAGGGGAATCTTTTTGGCGGGGACTTTTATCAGATCAAGTCGCTACAGGTAGTGGGATGTTCGATGCTTTTTTGTTTGTCTGGATTAGTTTACAGATAAAGCTGAGGATAAACAGCTCTTTGTCTGTTTAGACTAATTCCCTTTGGTATAGAAACTTTAGAATGCAGTGTTTGTAGGCGAGTGTGTGTATGTCCTGCACTTTTGTCTGAAAATACACAGTATGTAGACTCCGAAGTGCATCAGCAGAATGCCAGTGGAGGTTTTGTTTTTGATTTTTGTTGGAAGACGTTTCACCGTTCATCCAAGAGGTTTCTGCAGTGATGGTGGGGGATTCCAGGTTTTCCTTCAGTCCTCATTGGGAACCATCTGTCTGTCAACCATCAGATGCACATGGACTGCAGAGCCTTGACCTGAGGAGCTGGTGTGGTGTCATGTATTTGTTGAGTGGGTGTTTAATCTCCACTCTAGGTCTGTGTACTCCTCCCTGTGTTGAGTTAAATATATCCCACATTGCTCTGCTTGGGTTTGCTCTTTTATCCTCAGGGTGGACCAGTTTTTGTCAAAGTGTGCTGTTGAATTTTGAAGTCTACGAGAGGAAAAACCCAAGTTAAGTTCAGTAAATCCAACTTTGTATGAAGTGATAAGGTTGTTGCGCATTTTTCTTGTCCTTTGCATTTCATTCATTCATTTTCTAAACCAGCAGAGGTGGCAAAAGGACTCACATCCTGTACTTATCCAAAAGCTCCAGAAATGTAAAATAGTTTGAATCAGATTTTTACAATCTCACAAATGTTCAATCTGCACTTTTCAAGAATTTATCAAAAGGAAGTTGAAGAAAATTCAATCCCGTTTTTGTCCTTTTCTT
Organism: Ostorhinchus rueppellii; assembly: GCA_030068375.1. Classification (NCBI taxonomy): domain Eukaryota; kingdom Metazoa; phylum Chordata; class Actinopteri; order Kurtiformes; family Apogonidae; genus Ostorhinchus; species Ostorhinchus rueppellii. Next base: position 37,597,642 of record JAQQZY010000029.1, on the reverse strand, counting down.
CTTCTAACACACAGTTTTAGGTATTTAATGACATAAGAACGGTAAATACTTGACAGATTTGGGAAGTTCTACTCCTCCTGGAAAAAGGGTGCAAATTATTTACACATAGAACATTTTTTGACACAATTATTGACAAAAAATAGACAAAAAAAGACCATGCGTTTTAATAAATATATCTGTATGGTGCTAAATTGGTTAAGTAAAAGTTAAAAAGTACAACTTCTCAATTGTAATAAAGTACATAAGTAAAGAGTAAAACAGCATTTTTTTTTTTTTGCCATGAATGATACGATACTTATTTAAGCAGCCAAAATCATATAGATAATCATATAAGAATATTCATGGGTACGGGCACAGGTAAAATTAAACAAAATACAGGTGGGTAGCAGCAAGGAAGAGAAAAAAAAAAAAAAGATTTGTGGATGAAAAAAAATGTCAGGACATTTAATGATGATGGTCATCTAATTTCATTGTAGTTGTTTTATTTTGAAGTGAACTTCAGCTCTTTTTTATATCTGGTTAAAGACGTCATTGAGCCCAGATGACAGATTTCTTGATGGCGTGCATTTTAGCCCAAAAATAAAGTTTTAAAAGTGAGTTACTGTGGAGATAATGTGCTTGATCAGGGGTGTGGTCCTCCAGTACTCAGCTTTGCAGGTATGTTCACAGCCTGTGCTCCTTCTCTCCACCTCACTGGTTTTTGTATGTATTTTACGTACTGTCACATCCTTTTAGTTTGAAAAAGTAACGAGCCTATTCTGAGAATGTAACTAGAAGAAAGTATAGATATTTATACAAAACTGTAGGGAGTAAAAGTAAAAAGTTACCAGAAAAATAAATACTCAAGTAAAGTACAGATACCTAAAAAAAAATCTACTTAAGTACAGTAACAGAGTGCTTATACTTTGTTGCACATAATGGTGCATATGCCCATTGGTCCATTATTTGGTCCCAGTTTCATTTAAAATCCAATATTTCAGGAACAATCTGAGGTCACATTGCAAAATTTGATCAAGAGTGACTTGAAAAATAATGACATATACTTTTATTGACTTATATTTTACGTGTTTCATTCTGATATTATGATTCTAATTATTTAACTACGTAATTATTTTTTAAATTTGATTTATTTTTAATTATTGATTTACTCAGTCTTTATTTATTTACAGATTTTTATTTGTTTATTTTACTTTTATTTTATTTTCCCACTGTTATGCCAAGAAATGACTGAATATATATAATGAGTTATGATGGTGCAGTGTGTGGGTGTTGGTATACGTGTTCTGTTCATTTACAAAATCTGACAATAAAGATCCTGTAGAAAAAAAAGAGTGACTTGAAAAGATGTAGGCGAGCTGGTAATAGGTCAAGATTGCCGTGACCTTGTGTATGACTATTTTGAAAAGAATGAAACGAATGTTTTTTGAAGAATGTGCCACAAACGATCAGTGAGACTCAAGAGTGACTGTGACCTTACATTTTTTCCTGTAATTGCTAGTAAGTGAGGTAAATACATGAGCGTAGATAGCACAAGAACAGCAGACACACTATAGCTGAAGCTCCTTGTGTCTGTGTATTAGGAGATGCATATATGCGTGGTGTGGCCTCACAGTAATATGGGTCAAGTAGTATTTTCTTTTTCCACTTGTAGGAGATAATGGTAATGCTGTATGATCATCTCCATATTCACTGCTTGTCGCTGGTATTATTAGTGTACAGATATGTAGGAGTGGTAGTAGTCAGTGTTGTTGAGTACCATCCTCTTTGTCTGCTCGTGGGATGGGGATATGCTGGTCTTTACTCAGACATGCTTCTGTCTGCTGTTGCATTGGATAGTGCTGCTGGGTTGACCTACTCCTGCTACTGCTCCTTATTGCTGATTTTGTGGCTGTATTGAAGTCCTTTTACTGTAACTTAAAGGTCCACAGTGTACGATAAAGAGGGATTTAGGAAGATGTAACTGTGCAATGATACTGTGTTTAATAAATACATTAGACCGCCTGTCATGAAAACATAAATAACTTCATAGTATTTCAAAAGCTCGCTTCAAATGAACAATTTCATTGTGATACATTAAGAAAATGACCAGTTGAAATAACAAAATAGTAGTTGTTGACAAAAAATAACCATAAATGTCCATATTTAGTGTGTCCACCTTTGGTGCAGATAACAGTTTACATTCTTGCTGCCATTGTTTTTATGTAGTTTTACACAGGAATGCAAGATAATAAGTGGAATTGTGCAACTTCATAAAAGAAAGTCATTTGCTGCTGCATTTCCTCTGAAAATATCAAACTTGAAAATGTATGGATAGCAACAATAGCTCTATTTTAGCATTAAAGATATGGATTAGATAAAAAGATCTTGCATGTACTGGTGGATTAACCATTATAGAAACATGAACAGATATTAAGGTAAACAGAAATACTGTTCAATTATGGCGTGGAGCTGGAAGAATGCATTTGTTATGCACTGTAATATCCATACTTAGGTTTTGATTCATGCCTTATACTACAAAAGTAAGCGGCAGTCATGTTTTGGTTAAAATAAGCTGTCTATGTCTACAGAGGGAGTGGTTGGACTATGTTCTGCCAGCATATTTCCACAGGAGCTTCTTCTGTTTTCCTGTTTCATAGCAGGTGGCATCCAGGATTAAGGTTTATTACTGTAACCTACCGTGTTGGAATGTGCACTAGAGTTCCCTAAATCCCCTAAAATATCCCCTTAACTACAGATGAGAATGGGAATGTCCATGTTTTTAGCAGCTGCCGTAGGATGGGGGTTGCCAATTAGTTGCAAAGTCCAATTTCACCTCTAGTTGTCCTTGTTGTCGCTAAATCCCACCGTTCACCCTATGTTTTTTTTTTTTTTTTTTTGTCACATTTTAAATTCCTGAGGCAAGATCTTGCACCGTCACTGTATTCTTCAAAGTTTTCCCCTTAATATTGAGCATTCATCTATTTGATATATGTCAAAAAAGTGCTGCCACTTTGAGTTAACACTTGAGGATTTATATATTCTTACATCCTGCTACTTCTGTTGTGTTTATTGAAGAAGATGGATGGATGGTCGCAAATATGACAGTCTAAGGAATGGAAATAGGATGGCGTAATGAGCAGTGATGGACAGATGGAGGGAGAAGCTTAGCTGCCTTTTAGATGGATCGACAGACGGACGGACGGAGGGATGGATGGATGGAAGGAAGGAAGAATGCAAATTGGTGTATTTCTTAGAGTTTTTTTTTTTTTTTTGAGGTAGACCATTCTCAGTGGTGAGGCGTGGAAAGACTTTGTTCAAGTTAAAAAAAAAAAAAAAAAAAGAAGAAAAGACTGATGTAGAGAGCAAGAGCAACCTGTCTGGACCTCAGCGAATGCTTATTAGTTTTTCTTCTCTTTCTCCGTCTAATAAACCTCTCCCTCACAGTGCTCACAGGTGAATCACAAGGAGCTTATAGTTGCTGTGCATTCGTCTTACCGAGTGTTAAGTCCTACATTTGTATCTGATTATTATTCAGGTTCAGCCCAGGTTATAAAGTTGAAAACACTGCAGGATCAAAAGTAAAAGTAAATTGCGGGTATTTAAATTTCAAATGTGAATAGTATCATAGTGCATAGTTTTTGCTTAATATTTACAGACTACTCAACCCTGAATAAATAAAAATTTTTCTTACAAGTTATTACAAGGAAAGTTTTTTTTTTTTTTTGTGCTTCTCAACTAAAGTGTGTCCAGATGTGACAGTTCTGGTACAAATGGCAAGAGAGGGAGAACGTGAAGACGAATTACAGATGGCCAGACTGTGGAAATGATTGAAAGAAGATGAAGTGAATTAAAAAGGCAGTAGCTGGCGACGGAATCACGTCCTCAACGTGAGACTTTGCGGTGCACAACACGAGGCGTGGCCATGTGACATTAATTCGCACATTACCATACCTGCTGCACTCACCTCACATATGCGGACATCTGTCTGCCACCACTAAGTGTAAGGTATAAGTGTATGCAAAGTCTAATCCGTGCACCCACACTGACACATGCACTGATACGAAGGAAGATGAGCCCCGCCTCTATCGCACTCCTCTCAACAGTTGACTCACTTTGTGAAAGACAAGTGGGCAGAAGTGCGTTGTTAGAGAAGCAGCGGCGGCGTATGTGTCCGTGTGTATCCACCAGGCGAAAAAAGGGGTGTATCTGCCAACGGAGGGCTCCGCACGCCCAGTTGTCATTATTTAACAGCTTGTAGACAAACTCATTACCTCCAGCACCTGCTCCCGTCACGTACACTGAGGGTGTGGAAGGGTTTGTGTGTGCTCCGAAGAATACACGCATGTAAATCAAGTCTATGAAATTCCCGTAATTTACTTGCATTTCCTCTGAGCACCGCTGAGGAGCAGGAACTGCATTACTGATAGTCTTGGTCCCCAGGGAGGGCACCTTAGAGGCTCAGACTCCTGTGTTTGTTGTCAGTTTAAGAAAGAGACAGCCAGACTGCCAGCCGCTGACAGCCCACAGGCCTGGAACCTGCCTATAAGGTGACACCCAACTTCACCCAGTCTGAGCTCTCAGGCCATTGTTGTTGTCTTTTTTTTTTTTTTTCTGTTTTCTGCTCAGGACAGTCAAGAAGAGATGTCCTTATTTAGATAGAAGCGTCGACATTCTGTTTCAGAGGATGTTCTTGTAAAACAGTTCTAGTAGCGGCTGCATTGTCAGACACAAATAGCACGAACAGCCTCCATTACTACATTTGCAACATGTTATGAATTGATTTATATTTTTATTCTAGCAGTTTTCGCTGTAATGTTTTGAGTAATGGTGCAGGTGACGACTGTAATTAGTTTAACATATTGTTTTAATTCTTGCTTTTTTTTTAGCGGCTTGTCTCCATCTGTGTTTCGGCTACGAGGTTAAGAGAGCCCGCATTCACCACAACAAAGTATCAGAACAGGCCAAACACTTAGAGAAATTCAAAGAGAACATTCAGTCATGCCTCTCCACTTCAAGGTCTTCATTTTAATTTTTTAATTTTTTTTTTTCCCAAACAAACAGCAGAAATAATTTACAGGAAAAAGAGTTTGTATGTATGATTGAGAGAGAAGAAAAGAGAAAAGTGGGTAGTAATTATCCCTCTCTCCTTGGTATTTCAACAGATCTATTGTGTTGGATGCTATTACCTGTTTCCATCAGTGCTCATCTCCTTTTTAATTTTGCTTTTAGTGTAAGAGTTGTATTCAGACGCTAATAATTGCGGTTTGTCACTTGAAAAACTACTAGATTGTTTAAAAAAAAAAAAAAAAACGATGAAAGCATTCACCAAATTATAAATCATAATTCAATTATAATTATAACCTTTTGTACTCAGTGACATTAAAATGCATCTTTTAATATATGGTGTGTTTGACTTCAGGTTAAGTAAACTCAATGCAAATAGGAACAAAAAAACTTGCAAAAAAAAAAAAAAGTAAATCAATATCAATACAGTTATTATCGAAGCCCAAGTAAGAAGAAACTGGTGATATGAGGTAAAATAGGATCAGAGAACAGGAGGGACTGAAGTAGACGGAAAGGAAAAAAAGAGGAGCGGGTTTCTACTGTACTCTTAATGTATTAGAGGCTGAGCCCCCTTCCTATAATGGGACGGGGGATTAGGGGGATAATCCACCATGTCTTTTCTTTTCCTTCCATCCTCGCTTTTACCTTTCTTCTCATTTTCCCCCTCTTACTGTTCTGTGTCGCCACGAGACACAGACAAGACAGCGCTAAAGAAAGAATCAGAACAACAATTAGTGTGCGTGTGTGCGCGCGCATGAACGTGTGTCCGTGTGTGCGTGCTTGTTGTGTACTTATGTGATACAACTCCAGCGGGAGAATGTGAGACACTGAGAATAGCTCCAGTCTAATGCCAGGTCAGCTTTTTTTTTTTTTTTTGGCATCGGTCTGTTGAGCAAGATTTGTGTATACTGTAAGTGTGAGTGTGTTGGCGTGCATTTGAGTTTTCAGTTATGGAACTCCGTAGACTCATGTTTTGCCTTTGCATGGTCATGCCCTATTCTAAACTGTTTATGCTGAGGTGAACTCTGGCAGACAACATTGCGGTTATAGAGTTTATTCTTTCCCCACTGCCCTTGACCAGTCTCTTAACACAGAGAGCAGGCAGATAAGAGAGGATTTACACACAATACTGAAGCCATTAGCGTCTGGCTTTTTCTCCCCCTCTCTCTCTTGGGTTTGTTTAGTGTTATCAGATCCACTGGGATGTGTGGATGGCAGATTGAATGTCCACAGCCATGGAAAAAGCCAAGGATGTCTAACCTCCTATTCACACGCTGCTAGCCTCATCAACAGAGGGCCCTTTGTCCCACAGCAGTCAAGGAGATGGACAGTACAAGATAATTGCATTCGGACAATAACCGTCTCCTCTGTTTGTTTGAATGTGTACAGTCTCTTTGGGATGAAATGGTAGATGAGTGCATCTGTGAGGGAGGGAGGCAAAGGAGGGCTGAGTGATTCTGTTTGTGTGTCTTTGTGCGTCGCTGAATTTCTCTATCTGTATGCAAGTATGAATGAATGGGCTCGATAAAAGATTTTTGGAGCGCTATCCAATAGTTAGCTGTCATCTTCTATCGCTGAGGGTGAATGCTGACTGGCGTGGACGAGACAGTGCTGATAACATTCTTCAGGAACTGCTATTAGACCCAGAAGCCAACAGGAAAGACAGCAGGGAAGCCAAATGGATGTGAATGACATGGATTGGGATTGAATGGCAGCATCTGAACTATTAGCCAACAGTCATTTCCTCCCATGATGTCATCCCTCTATGGTCCAGGTGGATTTCAGTGAAGCCCCACGAAGGAGTATGTCTATGAAAAGTACAGTTCGGGGAAATGTATGTACAAGAATGACAAGCTGACACAGCCACAAATTGTACTTATTCATCCCAGACAGACTTTTTTTTTTTTTACACTATTGCTGTTTCAAAACCTATAGCCATACAGTTACATAACCACAATGAGGAAAAGAAAGACACAAACAAGACAACACAAAATCACTCCGTCTGCTTGTATGTTAGTGGCAAACATGAGTACAGAAGCACATCAAGTATAAAACATCTTTACTAATATAGAGTAGCATCTTATAAATAAGAGTGGGCATACATATTTTTAAATGGTGAATTCACTCATTTCAGATTTACAGGATTTTCTTTCAAGTACTGAGAGAAAACTATACAGATACAACTTAAAAAAAATAACTAAATATAATCAAAAATATTTTTGTCAGTGAATATTGTTTGTATTATAGTACACAACGAGAAAAGCACTTGGAGAGCGCAGGCCTCCGCCAAGGTAGTGTTTGTGCCTTTTTTTAAGGTAGTGTTTGTACTTTCCTCCATTAGATGGCGCTGAATGACCTCATATACAGCTCTGTGTCACCATGCCACCAAATTTAATCATCTCTTCCTTGATCCAGAGCGGATGTGTCCTGAAAATTTCAACAAAATCTGTCAATAACATTTTGAGTTATGTTACAAACAAACAAACAAACAAACCCTGGCAAAAACATAACCTCCTTGGCGGAGGTGATTACATGTAGACTAAAATGTTTCAGTCACTTCTGTATTTGATTTCGATTATCACAGATAACGGCTCAAAAACAAAAGAAACAAGTGGTGCCAGGCACAGCAAACCCCGCCCTTTGCACATATTGTAGCTTATTTTGGCATCGATCCAGCTGATGTCATCATGTCTATTCATGTGCTGATGTCAGCATATCAGTTGCCTCTATAAATGTGCCAAGTTTGAAGGAAATTGAAACAAAATTGATGTTCTTATAGACATTTGAAATTTGGCCCATTATAAGTAAATGGAAGAAGAAAAAACATTTAAAAAATTCAGAAAACTTCAAAATTTGACCTACTTTTCCCAAAATATAATGAGATCTATTCTAGGTCACTGGCAATCTCTAAACCCAGTTTGGTATTAATTCAACCAAAAGTTTTGCTGCTACAGACGTGTGAAATTTTGCCCATTATAAGTAAATGGGGGAAGAAAAGATAAAAAAAAAAAAAATTGAAACTTTGACCTACTTTTCCCTAAATATAATCACGTCTATTCTGGTTCACTGGCAGTCTATAAACCAAATTTGGTGTGAATTCAAACAATAGTTTTGCTGTCACAGACATTTGAAATTTTGCCCATTATAAGTAAATGGGAAAAAATAATTAAAAAATTCTGACAAAATTTGAAGTTTGACCTACTATTCCCAAAATGTAATCAGATCTATTCTGGGTCACTGGCAATCTACAGTTCAAATCAAATTTGGAATGAATTCAATTAATAAACAAACCAAACCAAAATATCCCCTGCCTCTCCTTCAGGTGGTGGGGTAGTTAAATAGGCTTTTCTAATAGAAATAGACTAAAAAAAGAAAAAAGCAAAGCACATCTAAAAGTATTCATTTTGAGTTGGAGTCAGTATTGATGCAGTAAATATATGGCTCTGGTTCAGTTCACACCACCACAATCATGGAGAGGATTTCTGACTTGACAGTTGTCCAGAAGACACTCATTGATGTCCTCCACAACGAGGCTAAGCCACAGAAGATCACTGCTGAAACGGCTGTTCACAGAATGTTGGATCAAAGAATATTCATGGAAAGTTGACTGTAAAGGAAAAGTGTGGTGGGAAAAGGTCTATGAGCGACAGGGACGACCGCAGCCTTGGGAAGATTGTCAGAAAACAAGCTGATTCAAGAACTTGGGGGAGCTTCACAAAGAGTGGACTGAGGCTGGAGTCACTGTATCAGGAGCCATCAGGGAGTCCAGGGGACGGACTGAAAGGGTCACATTCCTACTGAGACACTGACAGTAAGGAGAAGAACAACTGCTCCACTGCACAGTGATCCAAAGCCTGCTTTTCAGATCAGAATAAGTTTAATAATAATAATAATAAACAGCGTCCTAAAGCCTGGAGAAAGAGTGAGGAGACACAGAATCCAAGTAGCATCAAGTTCAGTGGGAGGTCTCCACACTCACTGATTAGTTGGGGTGTCCTGTCATTGGCTGATTTTGGTCTACGAAGGCGGGGTACACCCTGGACAAGTCACCAGTTCATCACAGGGCTGACATATAGAGACAAACAGTCACTCTCACA
>JAQQZY010000029.1:37476440-37489464 GCA_030068375.1 Ostorhinchus rueppellii | reverse complement strand
TATCTTATTGTAAGAAAACAAAAAGGGACTACAAAATAAAAGCACATACAAAATGTGTCTTTTATCCACTGCAGAATATGTTTGGGTTTTTTTTTAATGGTTAGTTTGTACCATGTTTTGCCCAACTTATTCACATTAAAAACTTGTGCTGTAAAATACAAGACAATTATTGAGTTTGTATGTTGAATAATACAAAACAAACCAACATGTATTACTTTTATACCCATTCATATTGGAGCAAATAAAAAACCTTTCTGCCCTTGACAAAATGAGAATTTAATGAATAAGCCAGTTTCATATGTGTATACAGTGTGGATATGTGAATATCTTATTGTAAGAAAACAAAAAGGGACTACAAAATAAAAGCACATACAAAATGTGTCTTTTATCCACTGCAGAATGTGAGTTTTTTTGTGTTTTTTTTTTTTTTTTTTTTAAGTGGTAAGAGAATGTGACATGTTTTACTTATGCTACTATTATTAAAAACAATTGCTGTAAAAAACACAGTTCTGGGGTTTGTGTGTTCAGTAACACATAACAAATCACAATGGATTAAAGAGTCATCACCCCCCCCAAAAAAAAACAGTGAATTTTGCTTAAATGACCTCATCCAGCACAGATGTACAAAACATAATTTCACAATGTTTTCTCCAAGCTTTAAACCTAATCAACAATATTAGAACAATCAGGCTGATCTTTGAAATGACATTTTTGCTTTCTACAACGATCCGCCCCGAGCACCGAAAGCATGAAACAAATGTGGTTTTGATGTAATTGTTTAAAGAACTAAGACGAGCGGAGTTCAAGAGGGCACTTTTGCCTCCGCGCTACATGAAACATACATTAGAGGTACGCTATGGCTTCATCAATATGGTTTTGTCCCTTCTGGGAAAGAGCGGGAGCCAAAGCTATCTGGCAACACATGACAGCTGGCAGCCAAACAAATGAGGAGAGCTTTCAGAAATGTTCAAAGAACTATTCAACGTGACAATTTATTTGTTTATGCTTTGCTCTATAATCATGTGTTGGGGCCTGAAATGCCCGCGCTGTTATGAAGATTTTCCACACCCATCACGGGTTTGGCAAGCTGAAGAAGACAGGGTACTCTCACATGCATTTTGTTTTAGAAACTTCAATGAAGATTAGCAGGTCATCGTCTGGGAAAATGCCATTTGAAGACAGCAAAATGTTGACAGGGGCAATACACAGTGAGTTGGTGAACGCTTGGCCAAAAAACAAATATAACTGATGAAAATGTTCTCTATTGTTGCTCAAACTCCTCACAGGGAGCAGAAAGCAAACCACAGAAAACTCAACAAATTACAAAACTTCACCGTCACATCCACCGCCAAAATGTAATCAACTGATAAACACAGCAAGTCTTAAGCAGAACATTATTTTTAATAGGCAGTAGCTGGATGTTTAAAGAAAAGTAGTCCGATTCCAAGTAACCGCGTTTCTTTGATTAATGTTTTGAGATTGCCACTCTCACCGTGTCCGTTATTCCGCTCAGGTGGTGTGGCTGCAATACCAGGCTCTCCAATTTGCCTAATTTCTTCTTGGATCAATCTAGCAGTAGAAGTGAACAAAGACTTTGGGTTTTTCCACACAGCTTTCGGCGGTGCTAAAGTGCATTAACACAGTAACTGTAGGACTGAACCACCTGGGCTTCCATACACCAAGAAAGGATCTGCTGCCAGAGCAAAGGAGAGCTTCACAGAGGGAATGACAGGCGAAAAGTGAGAGCCCCAGATGCAGGTGTTTTTATAACACCTTTAAGGAATGCATGACTAAATTATACAGGGAACTGTCTAGACATCTGCGTCTCCTCTTGGACTCTCACACTATGGACTCCTTGGACCACGGCAGGGTCTAAATCTCAAGAGATGGCAGCCATCTTTGTAATAACATACTGTGCAGCAAAAAAGCAATGATGAAAGACAAAAATAAAGAAAGTGACAGATGAGGGGGAAGCAAAGGGTAAAGAAATGGAAAGTATGAGGAAAGAAAAGAATGACCCAAGGCTTTTAAGGCACAACTTTTTTGTGTATCATCTATCTGTCTTCTGCTTGTCCATGCAGTCCTTTTATTACATCTCAAACCCATAATAAAGTAGTTTATACAAACCATGTGGGCATCTCTACACACATAATTGCAAGAAGTACACGTGTTGACATATAATCTGTCAAAAAAAAAAAAAAACTCTACTCGGATTGCAGTTAACCGTTCTGATCTGTATTAAAATCTTAACTACTGAATGTAACCCTTTTAGGAGCTAAAGCTGGAAATGTGTCATTGGCATCGCACATCCCCTGTGCTCTGCTGCTGCCGTTCGCACCCAACCTGAACCTCATGTTGAGGGTTTAATTTAATTTTTACTGCGTTGCTGGCCACGGACCCGGGTCCCACAGTATTAATGAACTTAGCCAATATAAATGCAATCATGCCTGAGGAGCAATTACAAATCTAATTGAGCATCTAAACAGAATATTAAATCGGCGTTAAACCAGGCCTCTAATTTAGAAGACACTTAAAAAGTCAAATCCTTGCTCATAAAATAAACACTATATTACCAGAAGAGAGGGGGGTGGGGGTTCTGATGAGCAGAATAGTTCTGTATTTTTGGTTTGTTTGTTTTTTTTCCAACTCTACTGCACTCTAAAAATACAGTAACAACTTGAGTCGCAGCAAATATTGTTTTTGCCATTAAATCTTTCCTACTTTCCCTTTTTTGATGATCAACACCAATGCCAAATGTGAAATATACTCACATGTTAATACTTTGTGTGTTTGCTCATTTGCATAACATTGCACAAACAGGTTTACATGGACTGCAGTAAGACGACAATATACGTTTCGAATTGGAGCATCCGGCCAAGAGCAGGTCAAGTTTGTTGATGCCTCTCAGCTATGTCGCACTCCCGATGAGCAATGTGGACACCAGCTGCCACTGTGTGTACTCGCAGTAGGCACCAGCATGTCGCCAAATGATGCTCGAGCCAAAGACAATTAGCTTCCCGGGCTAGCAGTTTGGCAGCTCGACATTATTAAGAAAGTTTCCGATGTATTTTGCAGTCCTGGATCACCTTTTTGTTTTCAAACCCGGGAAAAAATCTTAATTAGAAGTTCAGAGGAATAGAAAACTTCAATTTGAATGAATGACAAAGGGAAATAACAAACAAGCCTGTCCTCTGGTTTGGCCCCCGGTTGTATAGCTTGTTGTCGATAAACAAAGAAAATGTGAGAGGGGAGATGAAGAAAAGGAAAGCTCAGAGAATTCAAAGAGGTTTAGCACCGGTGGGTCCTGTCTGTGGCGGTGTGAGCCTCTGCTGCTGAGGACGGCTCGGCTTCCTGTCTTAGGGCAACAGCGAGAGAAGAAGGGCAGAGGAGAGCAAAGGGGAGTGGAGGAACTGAGGAGAGCGACACACAGCGTCGAGCCCTGAGAGAGCCCTGGGGGAAGGTTAACGCTCCTCTTAGTCCGTCTCTTCTCTGCGTCTTCCTTTTCTCCCCTGCACCTTTTGACACCTCAGAGTAGCAATTAGCCAGCAGCCAGGCTCTTCACCTCAGCCTTTACTGAATATTAACACAAAACACTGACTGCATCCCACACAAACTGCACCTTGACGCGTCTCACTCATATGCAGTGCGTAGCTGGAAGTGGCCCTTAACTTTGTGTGTTGTAAGCGTAATGTGAAAACACATTTTCTCCCCTTAACCAAAAAGGACTAAATGCACAAATATAAACACAGAGAAAGTAGGAAGATACCTTATCCAGCAGGGTTGTGGAGTGACACTAAGTAGGTTGCCTGGCTGTGTAGAGCCAAGCTGGCCTGAGGGTAAGCACTGATTTACCGCCTCTTGCAAAGAACAAATAAATCAACCATCACACTGAGCCAGACACAGACCTCAAGAGATGCCTCAATACCACTGTTTATCGATCTCCCTGTGTGTGTTTGTGTGTACGTCTGCGTGCGAGAGAGAAAGAGTGTTATTTATTTCGCCGTTTATTCATTTGTTGGCAAGAGGTACTTTATCTACCCTGTGTTTGAAAAAGTTAATGCGCTTACTTTTAAATTAAAGACCCACTTAGGTAAGGTTGGAGGGCAAACTGGAGCGGTAGGAGAGGAAGGGAGGAGGAAGAGGAGGAGGAGGAGGAGGAAGAAGAGGAAGAGGCGAAGGGGAGGAGGGCAGCACAGTTGAGAAGGCCAGCAACCCTTGCCGATGAGAAGGATATTGAATTTCAATTAGCACACACCTGCATTTACATACAGCCTACATGGCAATGCTTGGGTAAGCAATTTAACACTCCAATTCAAACAGCTGCTGTGCATCATTTACATAAATTAATAGAGCAAATTAAAATTCTATTGAAGTTTTTTTTTTCCTTTCCTGCACATACTTTTCCTCTCTCTTCCTTTAAAAAGTGAGTGGAAATATCAGCAAGGGGTCAGGGCAACAAGTTGGCCGATCTAATTTGCGACTCCCGGGAGAAATTAGGACTCCGCCTGTTTTGACTAAATGTAAACAGCAGGTAGCTGACAGTTTCACTCACCGTGTTACCGCACTAACTCTGCCTCTGTCAGTAGTACATCTGATTCATTCAAGCAGCAGCGAGCAATCAAGGGAGTCTAAAACCATACACACTCAAAACACCGCACCATGACCAATCTCCTAAAGCCTCAATGCACTCACTGCGAGACCAAACCGCCATCCTTCAAACACATGCCAAGAACTTTCAGTCTACATCAGGATTAGTGATGGACCAGCTCCCGAGTGCTCATATTTGGATCTGCACTTGAAGGTGTCTCATTACTGATACTTTAATGATATGCACTTTGGTGCAGTAAAATACTTCTCCAGCAGGAAGAAAATGAGTCTGGCGTTTTGAGGTCAGTAACACAAACTGCCGACCGTGCCAAGCCAACATGTCTCATGCAACGCAACACTAGGTCGAGCCAGCTGGAGAAAATCAAAACAAAATTGGAAGGCAAACAATCCCTGCTTTAAAAAAAAAATAATAATACTAATAAGAACGGCACAAAAAAATATCACTTTCAGAGGAAAAAAAAGATGTTAAGCCAGGATGATACTGTGAAATCAGATTTGGTTTCCAGACTCTCACCAAACAAATATCTTTTATTTGCTGCAAATCATTAATGTGATAATATTCATGAGTATATTACTAAAAACAACATGTTTCTCAATAAATGTGAAAAAGTGTGGAAATAATCTACTTAACACACAGTATGAGGCCAACAATTATTAGCCTGATCAATTACTGGATGGAACTCTTATATGACTATTAGTATTGTTAGTTATATTGAATCTGTGAGTAAATGCAGTAAATTCACTTAAAATGTGCTGTTTTGGCTCAAATGCTGCCACATCCACCTCTGTCTATAGTCACCACCACTAACAACAAGTACCACAATCTGCTTCTGCATTTTTATTTAATATAGAACTTCAGGGAGCGACAGTGTTTTATTTATTTATTAAAATCTGCAGTTAACTATATAAAGAAACGCTGTTGGGAGCTCTCTGCACATTTGGTCAAAAGCTATTTTAATTAAACATTTGCTTAAAGACAAAGTTTTGTGCTGAAGTTTTTTGTTAGCCTAAACTTCGAAACCAAGATTTAAATATTTACAACAAATATATATAGACTGGAAATATTAATTATAAATCTCCTTGATTACAAATAATTGATATCGTATCACTTTGAAAAAACAAAGCGGTCGACTATTAATATACAGAATGTGTTTATTTTAGTGAACAAGCAGTGCAGCGCCCTCCTGTGGTGATATTCAATACAAGATGTGAAATCCAACCAGGTATCTTCGAAAAACACTAAAAAAAAAAAAAAAAAGACATGAATCCTCTACTTCATTCTGCAAAAGACACAACACCTACGCAAGATGAATAACTCAAAAACATGTCTGAATACGGCCTTTTTTTCATAAAACTTGTGTATGTATGCCTCTATATTTACCAATTAAGCATTTATTCATGAAACATTCACCCACACCACGTTAAGGTCTGACTTACAAGAGGAAAGGAATAAGAAAAGCATAGGTCCTGCAGGAAATTGGCATTTCACGTGCAACTTATAATCTTTGATACACAGATATAGAGACAGGTTAATAAGATGTTGATGAAAAATCCATAGCTACGATAAGTGAATCCACAACTAAGATATGATGAAACGAACACTAGTACAAGGTTAAACTCATGAACACAACACACACAGCGCCTGTGAGCCAAGCAAAGCTCACAAAATAGTTCTTGGTCTATTTTATAGTCCAGCCTTATTATGTCAGACAGCCTAAGTTCAGGTCTGAGGAAATGAGCACGACGACAATGTTTTTTCAGTGTCTATAAAGTAGAGTCAGACTTGTTTCACTCTGTGGTCAAATATCCCTTGGAGAAGAGTCTGGTTTTCATTGACCCTTAAATGGCTTTGACAAATAGCAATATGGCTGTTATGGATTTTTACTGTATACAAATAAGAGAAAACACTGACATAAGTAAGGGTCCTGTGCCAAGGTCTAACAGAAATCCAGATGAGATGGAGGAGGAAAAAGCCACAGTGAAGTTCTGCTCAGCAAAAGGTTTTCGGTGTCTTTGGCCAGGGTATCGCCCCCTGGTGGCGCTTCGAGCCACACAAACTGTTAATGCGTGCAGCTGCAGAGTAACTTGTAGGCCATACGAGACTGTACGCCCAAACACCTCCTCAATCTGTCTGTCGTAGTAGAATACAGCGGGGAGCTTGTTACACACAACTGTTTCAGCTCTGTCTAATTTGTCCCTTCACCGTTCTCCGTCCCCCGCATCTCTTTTTGGTTCCCTCCTCCATCGCCCCTCCCCAAAGAGTTCCCTTTATTCCTCCGTCTATTAGAAGCATTACTGAACTGTGACTGAGTCATTTCAATATCGCCTCAGGATGCAACACACAGTGCTTAATTAGCTTGTTAAAAAGGGAGGGAATTATAGAAACGTATTTTCCCTCTGCCTTCCACCCCCACGGTGTAACCAGGTGTGGGCCCACACGGTGGCACAAAGGTGTTGTGTAGAAATCTCAGGAGGAAGCGAGGCCAAGTTCTGGGTGGACGCACCCACTGCAGGCATCCGCTTGTCATCATTTAGACCCCAACTCACATTAACAAAACACACCAGGTACACACAAACACATACACACCCTCCTCAATCACATAACGAGGCAGTCCAAAAGGGACGGCTCCATTCTTCAGAGGCCAAGTTAACCACAGTCATTAGTCTTGCTTTGCTGCCTAATTGGTCTGGTGGAGGCACAGGGCCCGTTGTCCATTCTGACTGAGTACTCAGCCCCTGAACACTGGCGCACTGCAGAGCACGCAACACTGCTACACAACAGTGCACTTAAGATTGATCTAAAACGCACAAGTACACAGGTGCGCGTTCCCCAGCCGACAACAATTACTAACAAAACTGCAAAGTCCACTCGCACGTAGCAACATTTTCTCTTGTTAACTTAAGCATAACTTAAGTTAACAAGAGTGCAATCAACCTCATCTAGAATTCACTCATTTTAATGCTCATACTGCGAGGACTGTGCAGCCGTTAAATTTAAATAAGCCAGTGGCACAGTGGGAGATTTATGCTGAAGTACCGGAAACTATAATACAGGTGGTGATGGATGCTACTCTGTGCTTTCACTTCTGATTTAAAACCTGAATTACTCAAACGTCAAAAATAAATAAATAAATAAATAAATTTTAAAAATGTTAAAAATGCAACAGATTGGGTCATGTGTTCGGTCAGGGGGGGTGGTTCTAAGGCTTGGATTCGCTACATGTCCTGTAGTCCGAGCAGTGAACTGGGCAATTATTACCAATTCAGGAAGGTCACCAAATATGGTACACTCATTAAAACAAAACACCAAACCATGTGAGAGGTATTGCGTTCAAACACTGTGATTAAAGTGCGATAAAAAGAAAATCGTTGGGATTTGTTTGCAGTCCATAAAATACACACTCCTGCACTGAGATCAGTGTAACAACAAATAATGTTCTGTCCATTAGTGAGGCAGGGAAGAAACTGAGGGTGTGCATTGAGTGTGTAGATGGAGTACGTATCATCATACAGCGGCACTTCCCAACCTGTACAGCTTCAGACCCAAACGGAATCCATTTTATGTAGATATGACTTGCCACAATGTTATTTTGACACAATTTTCCACTGTCAAAACAATGCTGAAGTGAATATATTTTGATGAAATCCTGGAATGTCTTTAGGTCATTTTTGTTTTTGTCTTTTTACATCTTTTTACTTTGTTTTCTTCTTGTTACATCATTTGCATCATCTTCATCTCATTACATCCTTGAAGTAAAACTGCTTTTCCAGAGAATATTATTCAATTTTCTCCAGGAAAATTAATCTGCATGTCATTACATACTGGAAGTAAAACAAGTTTTCCAGGGAAAATTATTCCATTTTCTCCAAGAAAAATTGATTCGACCTATTTGGGGTCCTGACCCTATGTTTGCGGGAAAGGCACTGATACGAGGTTAGGAATCAATATTTTATAATACTGTAGCTAAGACTGTATCTTGTGATTCTTAAAAGTCATTTCTGGACAGACACCATATGCACAAGTTCCAATTTTTTTTTATTTTTTAAGTTGAGGGAAATCTCTGAAAATTCCAAATGAATCACTATCCATCACAAATCTTTGCAAACAACTTTTAATTAAAAACCAACATAGTATTTTTGAGAATTGAGAATTGCCTTAACGCTCGCCCGTTGGTAGCCGGGATAGGCTTCGACACCCCTGCAACCCTCACGAAGAGCAAACGGCTCATAAAATGAATGAATAATACTGTCTGACACCCACAGAAGGAGCCACAATCACCAAAATGTGAATTGTATTCTGCTCTTACGGGAGGATACTTTCAAATAAATCTGAGAAACTTACTTTATGAGTTTGCTCCTGTGTTAGAATTGAATTCGTTTACTTTTGTTTCTTTGCCTGCAATTCAAATTCTGTCTAGAGACACAGATGTCCCGAGTTAACCCTAAAAATCATGACATGTTAATTATTTCCTGGCATAGGATTTCATTTCTTCAGGTGACTGACAATAAGTTTGGTATTTTATAGTCTAACACTCATCTTGACCAACAACTTGGGAAACAAAACCAATTAAGGCTTGATATTTACTTTGATGAAGGATTTGGCTAAAACAATTTTCAAGTTTTTAAAAGGGTTTTGTACTCCACAAGACTGAATGGCAGTAAATGAGTCCTTCTGACTGCAGAAAACAAGCACTTGATAAATACTGTCGAGTGGACAGAGTGCACTTCTGCAAGCTGCCACACTGTTGTAAGTAGATGGTAGGAGGAAAAGTATGAAGACAGCAAAGAAAAAATAGGCCCTTTGACTACATCATCATAAAACAGAAAAAAAAATGTCCAAATAGAGTGAACTAATTTGAGCGCATATAATTCTTGAGAATGTGCTTCAGATGCTTTCATTGTGGCTTTTTAATGCCAGTGCTTTTGGGCGCCATCATTGTGGAAAACAACCAACCTGACAAGCAAATTACAACTCCCGCAAACAGTTGGAGATGTTAAATTCCTTCCCGGAAAAGTGCAGCATCAGCCCAACACCAAATCAAATCTTCCAAGAAAGTGCATCACACAAACGCCAGTAAAAGTGTCGGTGTGTGGCATGACTGACAGCGCCATGAATCCACGTTACAGTCTTAAGTAGACTTCGATCTTAAGTTCGAATGGTTTTCGTCGAGATCAAGTTGTTTTTAAGTGTTGCTGACAGCTCTGCTCTGTAGTAAAGACCAGCTCCAGCGTGGAATCACAAGGAGCTAGTGGACACCAGCACACACAACAAAGCCCCTTTCTCTTAACTGCCACATTGCACTGCTGTCGGCAACCGCAGCATGTGAGCCAAGTCTCTAAGAATCTCAACTCATCAATTATATGGTACTACATATTAGGAGCTAGAGTAAAGACCCTCAGAGACAGAGCTATCAGCTGTAAGTGGAGTCAAGCCTCTGTTCTAAGCACCACATTGATATTGCACAGGTAATTGGAACTCCAATGTCACTACTTTGTCTGAGGGACTTACATAAACAAGTACAGAGGAGATATTCCATTTATCTTACCTTGTGCTGAAGAAAGACACATCATTATACACAGAACAGTAAGTGTAGTGGTCTAACTAGGCTTGTATGTTTGGGAAATGGATGGAGCTGCAGCGTGTCCATGGTTTTTCCAGAAAATAACTGCAGGTCTTGTGCAAGTTGGAAAAAGCAAAGGGAAAGGACATAGACAAACAAAATACTTCATTTTAAAACATCGACTTTTGATGCAGGACGACTGTGTTTGCAGTATTTCTTCGGGGGCTTTAGACTTGAGTTCTTCCCACAAACCATTTACATTTTCTTACATATTCAACAACCGTTCCCAATCTGATTCTTCCAACCGAACTTATAATTCGTTGGAGAAAAATGGCTCCGGTTAGAAAAGCCACTTGAGTGTCAGTGTTATTGTGCCACTGGATCTCGAGCTTTCAGGGCAGCTCGGACAGAAAGCAATCCTCGACAATGAAATTCAGACAAAGGTGAGAGGGCGACAATAGCGTCTGAGTTAGGTTAGGGAGCAACAATAGCATCAACATGTACATACGCCGCATGATAATTGCATTGTTATGGCCAGCCTGCATACGAGTGGGTCAGTTTTCTTTGGATGTCTCAAGGTTGTCACAGCCAAAGAAACGTCCCCAAAGGTGCACAGCAGGGGATCCAAAAATGTCCAGCTGCAGCTATTGCCGCCTGGGCAATTCAACAAATCCAATCCAAGTTTTGCCTGTGGACTCAAAGAGGTCATTTCTTTCATGCTTGTCACATTCTCTAGGTGTAAAAACAACCACTGCATGCAAAATGACAGACACTTCACAGTACAATGTACAATCATTTTTAAGGTATGAAAGCACTTTTTCATCTTTCTCAACACCTGTAAAAGACTACTTTTCCTACTGGCCAAATAACTTTAATTAAATTAAAACTCCCGTTTCTTATCTTTCAACTGAGGGATGTCTTTCATGATTGAAAGGCTGTGTCTTTCCTTAATCGCTCAATACATTTACATGCACACTAATACTCCACTATTCCAAGTCTAAATCTGACACAGATCACATAAAAAGCATCGTCTGTCCAGATATTCTGAACATTTTTCAACTCAATTGGGATTACATTCAAGTTTTTGCAGCTTTCTTTGGACAGCTAAACGGAACATTCACAGAAGTGTCGAAGTTGAAGATTTTATCCCAGTTCAAGACACATGGCCTTCTTTTTATGATCAAAAGTTTGCAGGACTTGATGGAGAGAAACGTACACCCAAAAGAAAGATATGTCTGATCAGAAGAAATTAAAACCTTGAATATAAATGTGTTTTGATTATGCAAAAATATTGTAAGGCTCAGCTTTACAAGAAGAAGGTTGATCGTCCAGTGGGAGAAAACTTTAACAAAAAACTTGGTTAACTGGAGTAAGTACAGTAACATGTAACAGGGAACATTAATGGAAGATTCATGTTTATGTATGTATGTATGTATGTATGTATGTATGTATGTATGTATGTATGTATGTATGTATATTGGAATATTTTGGAATATATCCAAAACTGGAATATTCTGTGCAGTGAAAACAGAATAAACATTTTTCTTTTTGTCTCTTGGTTTCATTTTTGTTTACACCGTCAACGAACAAAACTATCCAGGTGTGGATGCGTTTCCATGTTTTGTTCTTTTACTCAATTTTATTCATGCATATTTTGATATTGAAAAAACTTTTCATCATTCTAGCTGTCATTAATGTTCTTGTGCATCTTATTTATGTTAAAACGTCCACCGTTTGGAAAGGGTTTGTCATATTCTGATCATCACAAATATTTTAACACAACAAACAACCATCTGCTTTCTTCATCTTTCACTCAGAAATAAAAAATTAGCCTCTAATCACAAAATAGTTGGACATTTATGCTAATGGTTATTGTACATGTTTGCCCTGCATTTCATTGCTTCCAGTATGACCATACTTTTATAATAACTATAAACTAGGTTGTACTCAAGGTGCAGTAACAGTACAACGGATAAACTCCATTTGAATCGAACCCAGCTAAATATTTCCTTCTTTGCACCTTTTAGAATTACAAGTGGAAGGGTCTTTCTTACACATTCAGCAATGGCTCCACTTCTGCTTTGGCCCTCGACCCCAACAGAAGCAAACACAACTATGAACTCTGTCCATTCACCAACACTTCCTGAGCCAGCACTTTTTCATGCGATTTCATCAGAAACTTTTCTTCTGTTGTATAAACAGCAAAGCTTTGCTGATCTGTACCTTTTAGAGGTGGAAGGCCTTCCTCAGAGACCCCAGCCCCAGTTTTTTTTTTTTTCTCCTCTGCCTCCATCTCCTGCTTTCTCTCTCTCACACACACACACATTTACACAACACAAACAAAAGACGGGCCGTGTCTATCCCAGCGGTCTGAGAAAGGGTCACGGAGGTCACGCTTGCTGGGCCAGACTGCTCCCAGACACTGTGGTGCAGATCAGTGTCACTCCACCTCACACCGTGTCAGCCTGAAGTGACAGAGCAGACAAGACACCCCTTCCTCCTCCTCCTCCTCCTCTGGTGACTCGCTCTCGGTATCGTTTCTACAGTAATTCCCTATTGGTGCAGCAGGCGTGGGATGCTGACTATGAGTTGGAATGAAAGGACGAGCAGGGAGCGACAGAATGACAATGGACAGGGCAGGAGGGTAAGGAACCTGGGAGCCGCACCCGATGGCCCGAGTTACTGTCTACTCTCTGATAAGAGACATTTTAGATCTGTTACAACTGACCTAGAGCGCTACAAAAAAAAACTGTTGGGGTTAAAGGTCAATGCCTGTCCATGCCTGTCCATGCCCCTATTGACCGACATACATATATGAATATCAAATCAACATACTTGGGTTCACCGGGTTCACA
>JAQQZY010000029.1:37461167-37473276 GCA_030068375.1 Ostorhinchus rueppellii | reverse complement strand
AGAACTACCAAGAACAATGACCTGGGCAAATGAGAAAATGAATGAGAAATTGTTCTTATTCTAGTTGTAAACTCCAAATTTTTAACAATATTACACCTGTTACCAATTGTGTGTAATGCACATGTATAAATAATAAGTTGAGGCATAATATTGTAAAAATTACATTTATTTTTCTCACAAAATTTCATTTTTTTCCACTTGTTTTTTGTGATTGGATAGTTTCTTAATGTAAATATGTTCATAATTTAATGTTGTTGGTTTTTTTTGCACTTAAAACAAAGAGGAAAAAGTTGTCATTATTTCTAGGTTATTGTGTTATTACTGGTCCGGCCCGCTTCAGATCAAATTAGGCTAAATGTGGCCCCTGGAGGAAAATGAGCTTGACACCCCTGGTATACTTCTATGACATGTTTTTTGTTTTTTTTTATTATTCAACACTGATTGAGCTACTTCTTGTCATGGGGTCAGGAGTCACCTTAAATATTTACTTCAACCTTCAGACTGCATATAGTTCAGTTTGGCATGTCTTTTAAGGCTGTGCATGCAAATATTTCTTGTATTTCCTTATTGTATGTGGGAAAAAAGTGAATGAGAATAAAAATGTAAACTCATTTCAACCCTGCAAAAACAACACAGCAAAAAGTACACAATACTGTACATCCACTAAAAACAATATGAATAAAACTCAGTTATATCTTGAGTCAGTCAAGTTCAGCCACACAGTGCCGAGAACTTTTATTGCCTCGTGGCAGAAAATACATAATGTGTGTTTAATGTCGAAATAAGGAGTTAAAATAAGAAATGTCTGGTGTGGCCCTGTGGCTTTATATTTATGTAAATGGAATTCATCCTGCCTTTCTGACCCGTTTCAAGTCATTTCTTTAATACAGTGTCTTACTTTCTTACCATAAGTATATTTTAAAAAGAAAAAAAATTCAATAAAGCGAACAGACTTGACCAATATTCATTGTCAACAATCTGTAGTCAAAAGAGTCATAATTGATGGTAAGGACTTGTTTCTGTTGTGGTTTAAGAGGAAATCTAAAACAGCTCTGTCATATCAGACTGCCAGCGTGATGTCACTGGAAAGCAGCAGAAAAAAAAAAAAGTAGAAAATACCAGCAGATGAGGAGACAGACAGCTCTTCAAGAGAAACTTTGATATTAGATATCATTGAAAACTATCCAAAAACTTGCAAAACTAGCCAAGATCGGAAACAATGACAAACTTGTTTAAAGCAGACTGATAGTGAGCGCGTGTTCCGTCTGTGTCTCTGTCTTTCATCCATATACATTTCTTCTTCTCGATCATGCCTTTAATGGAGCCCCTCACTACCATCTGACATGAGAACTCTGATGGACATGCTGTTGATTGGTCCCTGTGAGAAAAGTACAGTAAACCCCTTCCTAGTGGCAATTGGCCCCAAACTCCTTCGCGGGATTAGGGTGCGACCTGTAGAAAGGCTGCAGATGAGCAGGGATGGACACACACTGAGCTGAAAAACCACAGGAGTCTTGGCTACAGAACATCTAAGCCTTGAAAGAGGCTGAAACACAAGCCAACATGTCTTTGTGTCTGAGCATGAGTCCAATTACTAAGCTGTGTTTTTCTCCTGTTTGTAAGATGGTAGCCTTGCATGCCACCTGCTTTAATCCAACTTTTTTTCTTTTTTCATGAATTTTTGTGGATGTTTTATGCCTTAATTACACAGTTGGCAGGACAGATTAGACAGGAAAATGTAGCGAGAGAAAGAGGAACGCTAAACGCGACGCAACAAACGTCCCAGATTGAACTTCACGGTCACTATTGTCCACTGTTTTTCCAGATTTCTCTCGTTTTTTTCTCCAGTTAAGTGTTCGAAAATCTGATATGATCGCTTCTTCAGTTACCTATCTGAGCAGGAAAACCGGTGAAAACACCAAAATAGCATGTGAACACTACCAAAAATTAAGCAAAATGTACAGCTGTAAATGTTATGGAAAAAATGTGAGAAAGGTAATTACTTGATGAAGACTTAAAATCCCCTCTGTATACACTGACCTGGATATTTTCTTCCTCTTTTTTTTCATTTATTTATTTTTTTTATCCTTTCCACCTAACCTTCATTTTACAAAATATCTCTATCCACATGACATAAACCAGTGCAAACACTTGGATAAACACTGTTACTGTTGGACTTATAAATGTGGACATGAGGAATAATACTAGACGAGACACAAAATTTAACTTCACTGGTGGTTCACAGTGTACTTTTTTATCTTTAGCTTTTTTTTATCTTTATCTTTTTCATCTTTACATGATGCAGATTCACCACAAGTCATATTCTGATTTATAAACCTGGATTTGATGCTTCAGATGCAGGTTCATTACATAAAGTAACAGACGTGTAAAATTCGATGTGACACTTGTCCACACAGATACAAACAAACCAGAATTTTTTATTTTTTTTTAAAGAAAATTTTCAGTTTTGCTGAGGAAAACACTTTTTTCACAAGAGGCCAAAATGTAGACCAAAAACTCCATTTTGTCAAAGATCTACATTAGTGTGGGCAGAACAATAGTCTACGAATGAAGTTAAAATAAAAAATAAAAAAAAGAAAAACTAGAAAAGCACTCAGAGAGCACAGACCTCCGCCAAGGCAGTGTTTGTACTCTCTAGATGGCGCTGGATGACCTCGCGGGCAGCTCAGTACCGTCATGCCCTATCTCCCAATGATAAAGAAACCTTTTTTAAAACTCCTGGATTCAGACAGTGATCCGGATCACCACCAAAATGTAACCACTTATCCCTTGTCCCATTTCTAACAATTCCTGAAAATTTCATCCAAATCCGTACAGAACTTTTCAAGTTATTTTGAACACAAACAAAAAAACAAACAGACAAACATCAGCATAAACATAACCTCCTTGGCGGAGGTAAAAATGTATGCAGATATATAAAAACATGAAAAAATGTGACTGTAGGTGACTCCTAGAGAGTAGAGGTAACGAAAAGGAATTATTATGATAACTGGATTTCACTATAACAGTTTAATATGATTTAAATATGAACAAAAATGTCCAATTTCCACCGATGCAATTTATATATTTTTTTCATTCAATAACCTACAGGTGTGTGCACAAAAATAGTAGCTTGACTGCTGTTCCCCTCACCTTACTCACCTTTATGAGTGTTCTCAAGCCGCTGATGTGATCAGAGTAATGCATTTCTTCCAGTTTCACATCACATTACGGGTTATTACTGTCCGCACATTATCATTAAATGAGCCGATGGACTTTATTTACTTTTTAAAGCATTGAAAAAACAACAAGGGGTAAACACAGAACCCATGGGACTGATAATGGGAACTTTTCAATGCCCTCCTCCCTATTTTCCAGTTAATGACAAAGCATTCTTGAGTCTGATGGCTGCAACTGTATGGCTCATTTAAGGCTGAGTCTTTCCGGCCCCTGCTGTGAGGAAGTATTTAACAACCATGTCTGCCCATGCTGACTTGCAGCTGAAATGTCCTGACTTGTACTAATGGAAAAACATTATGAATTAAAAGTACCATTTTCTCGAGCATTGCGCCTGCTGAGGCTCTGCATCTTTTTATGTGGAATGATGCAATCGTCTCTTGTTCCATCCTAATCCGGCAGATATGTTGACAGGATCGTTGGCATAATATCAGTTTCACGGTATTGCATAGTGATCTCTCTTGCAATACACACTGCAGCGTCAAACAGCTTGTAGCGCAGTCCTGACAAGACGCTTGAGATCACAGGTGCAAACTGCGCATGCTATGTAATATTCAGCTGTAAAACAAGCAGGCAGACTTGTAGAAAATAAAGTCAGGCCACTGCCAGATATCAACAGGGACTAAGAAAGAGCTCTCTTCTGTTGTTAGAGGAAAACTTTGATCAAAGTTATTTCTCCTCATCCATCTCTGACTCTCCTGGCCAGTCATAAATCATCTTCACTGTGCCAACTGTCACGCTCAGTCCCTTAGCCGTGAAGAGCTAATTCACCGGCATAACACTCTGAGCAGATCTCTGCTCTGCTGCCTTAGCATGGAAAAATACTCCACAAAGCACTGCTCCTTTTGGACTTGGACTCGCATGTCGCTGTCTCTGCAACCGTTTGTAAATAATCTAACATGACCTTCATGATGATTAACACCAGTCACAGGGATATTACGTTGTGTCTGTGCTATTTCAGATGGAAGTCAGGCTTTAAAGTTTTGACAACTGTTAAGTCAGACTGATTATTATTTATTGAACGGTCCTGAAATTGATTAGCATTTGCAGATATCTTTAACTTGTATTTACACAATAAGGAAATATTTTCTCTCTTTGTAAAATGGCATGCGAGTCTAGTTGACATGAATGAGACAAACCTTTTTAGCCTTTAACTCCCTCGTGGACTAGAGGCATAAAATTATTTGCTTGGCTGCACTGAGTTCTGCCAGAGCGTATCTGCAATGCTAATAAACTCCATTGGCGCTGGCAGGTAATAGCATGCTACTGTAACTTTTCTACCTCAGCTCAGCACAGCTCAATCAGCCCCCGCCAGAGGCCTCTCCTCTACGAGTCCCCGCGGCTCAGAATCAGCAACTTTCAATCTCGGTGTGTTAGCACGCAAGAAGACGCAACTGTACGTTTGGGAAGGGTGATGAGACAAGCAGACAGCGCGGCGTGAGAGTGAGAAAATGGCCGGGCCCGTACACACACACACACATTTGCACACTTTGTTACACTTGCAAACACACACGTACTGTCTAATATCAGCTCA
The DNA here is from genome assembly GCA_030068375.1 of Ostorhinchus rueppellii. Taxonomy (NCBI): domain Eukaryota; kingdom Metazoa; phylum Chordata; class Actinopteri; order Kurtiformes; family Apogonidae; genus Ostorhinchus; species Ostorhinchus rueppellii. The sequence goes on along the minus strand of JAQQZY010000029.1, from coordinate 37,468,505 downwards.
GTCCCCGACTCCCTTTAAGAGACCTGAGAGCCGAAGAGGGGGAAATAAATACTCTGCTTTATTACTGAGAGAACGACAGAGAAGAGAGGGGAGGGGAAGAGGAAAAGTAAAATAGAGAGGCAAGATGAGACTGTGAACACACACACACACACACACACACACAGGCATGACTGGCTCTACCTGATCTTGCTGAATCCCATATAGTAGTGGAGAACTCTTTAATTCACCCCAGTCAGCAAACCTCCCTTACTCTTGTCCTCTCATATACTGTCAGCCCAAAAAGTAGAATGAGCGCCTGTATACACTATATAAATCTGCATTATAATAATATACAAGACACAGTTATGCACCAACATCCCACATAATGAGACTAACTTTCCCATCTGGATTCCCAAACAGGAGTAAATGGACGTCAGACAGAGAATAAGTGCACAAAAGGTCAGGTGTGATTTTTTTTTTTTTAGACAATATTGCGATTTTCCCTGCTTTTTCCCACATGATCTACACACCACACTGTCACGTGACCACACACCTAAGGAGAGACTGATTAGTCATCTGTTTAGTGCCGATAATAAGCAGATTGCGCACTAACACAGAATATTTTATCATCTTCGCACAGACACATTTTTATTTAATTCAATTGCAGCCTTTCGCAATTATATAATTGCACAGGCTGACATTGTGATTGCAATTTGATGACTTGTACTCTATGAATAAATAATAATGAACACAACTAATAATTAACTAAATAGGCCACACTAGATGAAATACCTGTGATTTTTACTTGCAAGTCTGATCAGATGTTAATTTCTCTACCATATCATAGCAGACCGACATTTGATCTGGGCTGTAACAACACTGTATCATCTAATCCCAAAAAAAGAAAGAAAGAAAAATTGCTTGTTATCCAACACCTCTACAATAAAAATGACTTTCTGGTTGAACTTAAATGTCACATTGTCAGCGTCTTTACAACTGAGCAGGTCCATCTACTGAAAAATGACACTGGCTGCAGCGAAAAAGGCTCAGAAACACCAATGAGTAAGTGTTGACGCCTTTGTGCCAAGTGCAAATATATAAAAACCTCCATTTTATAGGTGAAAACGGTTCAACTCACCACTTCCTGTTTTACAATCTTGAATATTCTCAAATCAGTGATGAGGTAGATAGGCTTTATACGATCACGATTTTTGCGCCAATCACCGATCAGTGAGTTTAAATAAACTGATAACTGATCACCGATCCGATCACGTGAGGAGCAATATTTAAATTACATGTTTATGTACTTATATCCTTATGTCCAACTATACGGACGAGCACTGTCTAAAGTTGTTTGCTTTAGCATCCGTTTCAGAGTTTGCTTATCTTTTTTTTCTCCTCGCTACGCTTCTTGAACTCGACATGCTGCTTTGTGTGTCTTTTTCAAGTGCCTGATCAAATCTGTCCTGTTGAAATTTTTTGCCGATGTTCTCCCGCGAGGTACTGTAGCGTTACATATATTACAGATAGCGTGTGCTATGTCTGTTTCTCTCACTTTGAAAAACTTCCACACCTCCGACATGTTTGTTTGTGTCGCCCATGGATGTTGCAGTCGTGAAGATTCAAAGAAACTTTATTGTCCGTCACATAGCGACAGTATTCAAAACAGGAAGAGGCACGAAAACAAAAATGAAGTTTTTTGAATCATTAATCATTAGCTTTCGGATACAAACAAATAAACATGTCGATGCTGTGAAACTACTTTGGAGTAAATGAGAGATTAAAAAAGTTTCAACACGACCATGATGTCATTGATCAGATCAGTGATTTATGACATGACGGCCGATCATGAACATTTCAAAAAGTGCCAAATATCGGCCGATCCGATATAGCCGATATGATCGGTGTAAAGCCTAGAGGTAGAGTCACTCTAAGTCGAAAATCATTTTTTAAATTAGTGCCAACGCCACTATTCAAAGGTGATCTTTTCCATCTATCCTTCAGTTAGAGTCGGCTGAAGCTTTTGTATCGTTCTATATGGAAACACCAGATTTGTACCAATATCAAGACTGAAGTCTTTCAAGGTAAAACCGCTGCCTTGATCAGTTAGACTTCAAAATAAAAATACAATGGTGTTCAAATACACATCAACCTGCAGATTATTCATTTTTTTCCAGGGACTCTGGTAGGTTTAGAGGTGTCAGGGCCTCAGTTTCCTGTGGATAAGGACTGTATGACCACAAGACAAAGAAGGGATCGTAATTGAAATACTGATAAAAACTAAAGGGGGCTTTCATAGACTGGTAAATCCAATATAAAGAGCCAGCTTAACTCTCTCAGAGCCTCATATAAGTGTGCTGTGATTCTCTGTCATACTGTAAATGTCCCTGTTCTACTCCAGACATTCACCTTGTACCAGCTAGCGTCTTTCCTGCTTTGCAGCGACTCTAACTCCACCCACGGTGTGATTCGAAGACTCAAAATGGGGTTTAATTAACAGTTTGATGTATTTTGTGAGGTGTCTGCTCCTTCACTTCTTCACATTTAATCTTATACGGTTAATTTTGTGGCGCCTGTGTAAACACACGGCAATAATTTCTGCCATTAGTGGACTTTCCCACAAAAAAATAAAAGCATTCAGTAATAAATGACATTTCCCCCGTTTTCATGCACACCAAAACACCGATCATCATCTGGTTTCTGCAGTTATCAGACTATTCAAGTGATCATGTCAACAGGAGAATCTCATATGCTTTATCACAAAGTCTCTCAAACTTTTTTGAACAAACGCCCACTAACGGCATCAGGAGCCTCCTGCAGCCCCTCCCCCCACCCCCCAAAAATTGTGACCAGAATGGGGGGTGGGGGTTGTACGTAGTAATGTGACATACCTGGTCGTGGTGGGTTACATAACTCAGTAGGTAAAGCCCCATACACCTCATCATTGGCCACCTGGCACCACCCCAAAAACCAATTTGCAAAGTGTGGTGGTGAAAGACCGGGGGTGGGGGGGTGGGGGGGTAATGTGAGTATGCACCTCTGTTATACATCGGACAGGAGCTCCTTACACTGGGAGGGGGGCAACTGACGTATAATGTTGTAATGTACAACAGTGACTAACGCCCCCCATTTGTACCTGAGCGCCCCCCCCGTTTGAAAAGCATTGCTTTATCAGATAATGGCAGTTACCTGATTGTAAGAAATCAGATCAACACACCTGCATGTATACAACTTAATCTGATTTATTGCCTTCTTTTAGGTTTACTGGTCAGTTTAAATTGGCACAAATCCAAAGTTACGTAGTCAAACATGATTGGTGGGCAACAACAGGAAGTTTGAGTCTACCATTATTATGTAGGTATGTACTCTGGAACAAATCTGACTACGGGCTAGAGCGCCTAAACCAGGGTGTATCGATTATCACATTTCTTCAGTGCATGTAAACACATCCAATCTGATTATTATAAATATCTGATTACTCCCAGTTATCTGATTTTTATGGTCATATACAGTAAACAGGCTCACTGTGTAGCACGGGATTATGGGAGTTGTTATTTTCACTGCCACTGCTGATGAACATCTGATGTGACTGATGTAGTAAAGAAGCTCGCATGCAACGTTATACAGCACATGACATAAATTCACTCTAATGAAACGGTAAAATGATGCTATTAGTAAAGAATGATGCTTTTGATAGACAACCAAATGGCAGTTATTATTATTATACATGTTGTACATTTGAGTCCTAACCCAGTGAAATGTACGCTTGTTTTTCGATTCTCACATTTGCACAGACCACTGAATAATTTGTTGTGAAGAGTAAGTGTTTGGTTGGACGTAGAAACATTCAGACAAACTAAAAGCACTAACCTCCTGAGCTTTCTACCTCTGCTCTGCATCCTCTTTTCCTTTTATAGTTTGCATTCTCCCGACTGTGTTTCTCTCCATCTCTACAACACTGATTCACCTTCCATTTGTGCTGCCAGATTCTTAAATAGAAGTGTGAGAAAGTGACTACGAAGGCCAGTGTTCTCACTAAATCATTTTCCCTTGATGCAACAGTGCAGCAGAAGGAGGGAAGTATTCCCTGACCTAGTGCCATAGACAAGGATCCCTGGAGTCATTATAGGCCCTACACAGACAACATAAATGTCCCCTGGCACATTTCTCAGTGACCTGAATGGAGAAGGAAGAGATTTTCAAGTATATATATATATATAAATATAGGCTGTGGGTTTGGTGTGTGTGTGTGTGTGTGTGTGTGTGACGTCTCCAGCTGTAGTAATCCCACGCTACTCTGGCATGGCTCCAGCAGACATGGGAACACCACAATGGATTACTCATGGAAGAGAGGGATTTACAGAAGAAGAGAAAGAAATCAATGGAGGAAGGTACAGTAAAAGGCAGGGAGGTAGAGCAAAGGGTTTCCTGAATACCATTAGCGCTCTACCTACACAGGCAGAGTGAAAAAGCGGCATTCAGTTTATGATTACCATTTCTATCGATACAGTTCAAATAATGTGGGACTAAAAAGTAGCAGGGTAAAATCATGCCACCGCTCAAATTAAAAAAAAATCTGTCCTTAATCCTTTGGTGACTCTTGGGAGTAAAATATGCTAAAAATCAGTACTTGTGTGAAGGTAAAAAAAAAAAAAAAAAAAAAACATACATTTTGCTTAGAAAAGTGTCATACTATTCAAAGAAATGTTGACTCATTTTGCAGAACTTTCACAGTGATTAATTTCGTCCAAAAATTCCGATGTGAACCCTTCCCTGGACCAAGCAGCCAAACATCGGTCCGACAAAAAGAATTCGTGTCACTTTAACGTGGAAAAAACTTCTTTTGGATGTTTTGGACTTTGAGACCAATTACAGGATGTTACATCAGGCTGTCATCAGTCATTTAATAAAAGAAGAAGGAAAAAAGGAATTGGGAGGAAGACAAATGAGTTGTGGTGGCAGTTCGTGACAGAAGGAGGAGACAAAGCTCGAAGTTGTCGCTGGCTGTACTAATGCCAGCTAGTGGCAAGGAAATTCATCTGTTCTTTCATTTTTCTACTTTCAAAGGGAAAAGGCTACCTGAGGACCTCAGATACGCATCCATTTCCAAAACAACCAGTGCAAAGCCTGGTGAGATACAGCCCACATAGATGATGACAAAATAATGTAGGGATGTCACGCAAATGTCCTTGCAATGTGGAACTTAAAGTGACTACATGAAATTATACCAGTGTGACATAAAAGTGAACTTATTTTCAGTCTTTGCTTCAGATGTTCAGATGTGAAAAGGAAACAAGTGTCTTATAAATTCTCCTCAGTTCTCGTGACTGTCACACAGGATTTGTCTAAGCTATCGCTATGCACAGTTTATCACATTAAGGTATTTAACAGTAGTCATATTAGTCTGTCTTTACCGACCTCTTCCTGCAGATTCACAGCGAGTAAAATCAATGCTACTTATGCAGAGGCTGCTTTTGTTTTCTTTTGGAATATTGTATTTCCTGTGCTGTACTTTAAGGGCCTCTGTATGTAACACAGAACTAAAAAATTATGTTTTATGACTGACTTTATTTTTAATATGCGAAAAGACATTTGAAATAGTTTAGATGTGTTTTCGGTTGATACTTTAACCACAGATTTCCAAATATGTTGAATCCCAAGTCCAAAGCCCCACATAGCAGCTCATAAGCCTTAGGTTTGGATTCATAATACACATGCACATGGCCTCAGAAATGCAATCTCGATTTATCAGAAATGCAATGAAAACCTATTATGGGCTTTAAATTGGATCAGGTATGCAGAACAGGACCGGAGCAAAAACATGATTTTTAAAACATGTTCTCAGGCCAATGGTTTCAATAATATAAGATTTATGCATCTCACATAGGAACCGATATCCATGCGAAGAGTCACATGTGCGAGTCCACGCTTTCTTAACTCTCTAACTCTGTCTCTCACACACAAACACACACATAACCCTCCCACTAGGCTCAGCTGCTCCTCTACCTCCCACCGCACTGACCTTCACCTGTCACACAGGCCTCATATTTACAGTCACTACAGCCCATCTGCCCACACTCAGCCCTGACTGTCAATCAGCAGCGAGCCGCCTCCCCCTCTGGCAATCCATCAACCAGCCTAAAGCGCAGAGCGGCGTCACCCGGCGTAAACCCCCCGACGCACACACACACACACACACAAGTGAGCCACTTCTTGACTTAAGTTTTTGATACTCAAACTTTTAAGTACTCATCAGCAGTTCACACCGACTTCATCCAACTCATTTCCAGCCAGTTGTCTGTGATTTGCAGCCTGTAGACAGCAATCGGTTAAATTTTAGCCTAAATCTTGACACTAACTAGTAAAACAGAGACCATTTAAGGCAAGAAACTGGCATCAGACATGATATCTATACATCTGACATTAAAATCCAACAGAATACATGTGAGAAATGAGTGTAATGAAGGAGGAAAAGTTGGCATACAATCAGAAACAGCTAATTAAAAAGTGAGGTTTGGGACACTGCTCACCTGACAATATATATGTATGAGGGTGCATATCATGCAGCTAACAGTGTCTTTTTCAATTGTGAGTGATGCAGGACAGATGTGAATAGTGAACAACCCATTCAGCAGTTCTACTCTCTACTTCCAGTCTAATAAGATGCAGTTGCTGCCAGTTGTCCACAGTCAGTCCTTGTTAGTCATAATTTCAGTCCTGTGCGGGTGCAAAAAGGTCAGCGACAAATTTATTTCGTGCAGATACACACGTGAATACACCTATGTTTCCAGTCACGGCTTGTATTTCCATCCCTTCACCGCTCTCTTAGAAAAGTGGGGCAAATGCTCCAGGTCCAGTATGTTAGTGCTTACACACACATACACACACAAACACAACACACACCCGCCCCTGAAGGTAGTGGTGTCTGGGTAGGGGTCCATTAGATTCATCCCCCTGCATCTCAATGACAACCACACATCCACAGGGATTTATCTAAATGCAAATCAAGCCGCCTTCACTCAGCGGCGCACACACATAATTTACTTTACACAGCCCCAGAATACACGGCACACGCTGTAAGAGTACCGCCAGCGGAACGGCGAGACAGCCAGGCAGCCAGACAGCCAGCGCCTTCAGCTCTACCATCCTTTTCATCTGTGCCCTCTGGAGCACACTCATTTTCACCACATTCACTTTTAATTGAGAGCTAATTTAGCTAAGGCAAATTCACACTGGAGGTAGATCCGCTTGGGGCTGTGGAGTACAGCAAAGGGAAGCAAAGAAGATTCAAGGAGAGGAAGGAACGGGGGGGGGGGGGGTTGGAGTGGCCGGTGCCAAGGAAATCTGCTGCCGTTTGTG
>JAQQZY010000029.1:37447154-37458397 GCA_030068375.1 Ostorhinchus rueppellii | reverse complement strand
GAGAGAGAGAGAGAGAGAGAGAGAGAGAGCGAGAGAGAGAGAGAGAGAGAGAGAGAGAGAGAGAGAGGCACTGACAAAAAGTCATAAAGCAGAAAAATTAAATATTATTTCCTGATTCGGTCACAGTGGATATACCTTATAGACACAAATAAACACCCCCACAGCTTTGCAAGACACATTCAGAATGTTGTAGTGATATTGGAGAGATGAAGTGCTGCCTCTTCCAACAGTGTCCTCAAGGACCTTATCTAGAGGAAAACAAAATATATTACATTTAGATGGGGAGACGAGTCACTTTTTTGACCCTGTTATGAATTATGCAACCATTTATCCATATGAGGTTTGTCAGTTTACTGGTCTTTTTTTTTTTTTAAATAGATTAAATGTGCTAAATCTTACATATTTTAACCAGATGAATTGTGAAACACATAGCTAATGTTTTTGGAGTATATGATAATTTGTTACTAAATAGATATTGGGGTTTTTTTTTTTCATTAAAAAGAACCTATAATGTGTTTTGAAGTCGATCTGGCAGCTCTGAGACGTTCCTTTTCGGTAAAACCCATTCTCAGAATTTCAATTTGACCCAAGACGCTAACTCGGAAACTACACCTGACCACCATTTTTAACTTAATTTTTCTACATTAGTCAAACTCTCACGACTTCTATTCTGGAGGTATTTTTCTTGTAGATCATTGTAATTTTACACATCAAGAAAGTTGTCGTGTGTTGTGGAACCATGAAAATAAAAAGACTAAACACTCAAATCTGCCAAAGTGAAAGATGAACCTTCTCCTCATACTCCTTTCAGAGGTGCTGAAGATGTCTCTACAGCTTCAATATGACCAGACTTGTAGTGATTTTAACCTCTATTAATGTTTTTTTACCTCTTTCTTTTAGATCAAGGTTAAATGTGTTGACGTGTATCATGTGAGACAACAGGTGAGATCCACTGAGCTGTTTCCACACACACGTAGATGTTTATATTATTACCCTGACAGCATGTGTCTTTGACTACAAAAATAACACAATTCAAACATGTATTTTTCCCTGAATTAAGGTCCTATGGAATACATCGGAAGGGGAAGTAATGAATGAATGAATGGTTTATTATTGGTTTGCACGGTAATCATCACACACAGTCCAACAACCACAATAGAATACAAACAGAAGCTTATTTTTTGCCTATCCTTTTCACCTGACACACCACTTACATTAAATTAACTATTTACATCATCAAGGATTCGCATTATAACAAAAGAATCAATAACAACCAAAACGCATCCACCATCTCCACTTAATATTCCCGAATCATCTTATACTTACGACATTTTTTCAACTTTGTCAGAGACGTGAACAGCTTAAATTCATCATTAAGTCCATCCCATAATTTACATAATTCACACCCACAACTGAAATACATCTGGACTTCCCATTTGTTCTCACTTTCATACATTCAAAAACATAAAGACCTCTTCAATTATTGTGACTTCTTACTTTAAAGCACTCTTGAATGGTATTTGGAACAATATTATTTTTTACTTTAGAAATTATCTGTAATATTTTAATATTTACAATATCAGGCAATTTCAAGGTATTAAGTTGAACGAATAAATTATTAGTTGTTTCATAATATCCTACTTTATTAATTATTCTAATTGCTCTTTTTTGTCATTTCACTAATGTATCTAAGTATGTAAGGAATGATGTCCCCCACCATCGCCCATTGGTGGAATATATATTTATGAGGTTATGGTACTTAAGAAAATCAATAAATGAATGAATGAATATTATTTAATATGTGTATACAGTCATTTTTGAAGAAATTGTTGTGCACTTTGTGTTTTGACTTCAACATTTTCTACTTAATTTGCAACAAACCTCACTTCAAAAGGAAATTTTTTCATGTTTTTTATGTGATAAAATGTTTAATAGAGGGCAGGAACATCCATAAAACTTGCCTATCTAAAATTTGATGATTTTTTTCATGATAAGAAAAAAAATTACATGAAACTTTGAGGAATGTAATGCTATTCAATGCGATGCCTTCTATACCTAAAGGTTCCACGTGGTTCCATGAGATCTCCACAAAAATGCACCCATATTGAGAATTCTACAAAAGATCACAACAAAGGTGATGTGTGGCTGTCATTCTCTGGAACTGAAAGGTTTTTCTGACGTCAGGGGGTGCCACAATAAAGACTGAAAGCCTCAAGAAATAGCCTGGCAGGTCTCTTAGAAACCTGATGCTTAAAAAGAAAAAAAAAAAAAAAAGAAGAAAAAAACAGGGGCCTCCACCAGTAACCAGCATTTCATCCGACATTCCTAAGTGAGGTCGTCCTTGAAAAGACGGACAGGCGGCGGAGAAACAGGGGCTAACGGGAAGGAACATGTGAGCAATGGACTGGACTGAGAGGGAGAAATAATAAGCTTGAGGAGGGGAGCTCAGAGAAGTGAGAGGCAGGAGATGAAAACACAGCGAAGACAAACCAACAGAGGGACAATTAATGTACTGTAGGAAACAACAGCGAGGGGAAGGCCGAGGCCGAACACGAGCGCTGCAGCGAGGGGGGACACAGAAACGGAGAGAAGCAGTACAGGTGAGGGAATCCCGCCTACGGTGTGACCTCGTTAACCCCAGCGGCTCATTAGAGGCTCGTTACAGCAGCATTCTCCAGGCCCATCCTCTGTCACACCTTCATTAAGCCCATCGACCCACTGTGCTTATTAAACACATTCATTACCCCAAGTATTGAACCGCTGCTGCCATCGCCGGCCCCAAATGCATCAAGGGGGGTGCGAGGGTGGGGGGAGGCAGAAGAGGTGATGTCTGGCAGAGGGTGGCGGGTGTGGGTGGGTGGGTGTATGGGGGGGGGTTGCAAAGAAGATGGGTCATGACTAATGCACACAGAAACACAATTAACTCCCAACATCCATAGGCATTCATACAGACATGCACCTTTCTGCCATGTATCAATCATCACTAATGAAGTCAGTGATTAGGGCGGCTTTGGCCTTTCAATCACAAAGAGACAGAGACAGAAGGGAGGGGAGGGAAGAGGAAAATCCAGGGAGGGGTCATGCCTTGTTTAAGAAGAAGTAAATGATGGCCCGGGGAAAAGAGCTCAAATGAACCAAACAGGAAAAGGTAGGGATCAGGACTGCAACATATTTTGTATCCAATAGGAAGACTTTTGAGTGCTTTTTGGTGTTTTTAATCACAGATTATGATTAATATGTTGGAGGTGGGGGGACTGTTGTTGCGAGTTGGATAAATAGATGAAGAATGATTGTGGGAAAAGACTGGAAAGAAAGATGGAAATGACCCAAAAGATGGACATCTCCCAGATGACGAAACCAAAGCATGTTGATCTCCCCCCGATGGCTGGCTGCCGTACAGGTCATAAACACCGCTTCATGTCCGTTATTCAGCCAGACTAAAAACTATATAGCTAATATGCTTCCGCTAACTGTGATTTGAGACTGACTCGTGTTCATCTCGGTGTCGTCTTCGTGATTGGTTTGTTTTCAGGGTGGTTAGACAAAACAGGTGTTTGGCAGTTGTAATGACCAACCGTGGCCCAGAATCCATCAGATGTACAGCCAGGAACTAAGTGAGTGGGTATTCGGCAGGCAGTGCATACTCCAAATTGTGTCAGATAAGCCACATGGCAGCTCCCATAACAATGAGATTTTGGCTTTATTTTTATGAAGCAGGAGGGAGGATCGTTACCGCCTCCATTTTTATATACAATTCATGATGCAAAGCCTGCGTGTCACTGATCATCCTAGAAGTTTGAATTAAATTACATCACAGAGACTCTCCTTCAAGGCAGAGTTCTATGTTTTGTGCAGATTTTCCCTCTCAGTCCGCTCCTCTTCTGTGTTACACCACTGTCTTCACAGGATGGCACACAGACAGAAGTGAATCCCCAAGGAGGGCCATTCATCACAGTGCGTACAAACTAGTCCACTGGGCTAAAGGCTAGGCCTCCATGCTGGCTTCGGGCACCTGCTTTAAATGATGACATCATTTCTGCCCTTCCCAAACAAAAGGAAAACTCATCATCAGAGAGAGGGAGAGTAGAGAAAGAAAAGAGAGCAAAGAGATTAAGAAGAGTAGAGGCGTGAGCGGGGTGTCGGAAAGGGCCATGAATCATAGTGACATCCCTGGCCGGGTGTCAGGAGCTGCTGCCGTCTGGAGCTGGATAAACAGAAGGCCTCTAAAGCAATGCTCTTTAAACACTGGCCAGGTCAGAGCCCGGCACAGGGCCACGGGAGAATTTTTAATGGGTGCCAAAATAATTTTGCCTAAATGGATTGTCTAAAAGTTACTGGATGTTGTGTTGCCAAAACCTTTGCAACCTGCTGCTGGCTAGGAGGGGGCGGAACAAAGTACTGGTGTTCAATTCAGAGTTAGCACTACAGTGAAAAAAGGAAAAAAAAAAAAAAAATCACTGGTTCACACAAAGCCAAAAAAAAGGTAAAATTCAGCAAATATTGTAAGTCTGAAACTTTATTATGAATGCAATTATTTAATTTTGATGATTCCCTATTAAACGTCGTTTCTAAACCATATTAGAAAGCTGCGAAAAAAATCCAATTCATTATCTCAGCACCAAATTATACATATTTAAATTGTTTGTTTCATGTAAAAATAAGCCCATTATCAAAGATATTCAATTAATTCGTATACTTGACACAGAAAAGCATCACATCTCTACATTGTTTACAAGAAAATGTGGGAAAATGACTGAATCTATTGATGTTATAATCAGCAGTTGCCATTTATGTTTCTTTTTGTCAGCTCTGTAACCTTCATTACACACTATTAACAACAGAGGACAAAAAAGACTAGGGAGGCTAAATGTACTTGTTAGTCTCCTCTCAGCTTTACTCTGTCTCCGGCTGCAGTCCCTCTGTGGGCTCAGCCTGAGAAAGCAATGAGCAGGAAAGGAATAGAAATGGAAGTCACATTCACATTAACATTCGACAGTCCTTTTCCTGTAGCTACGGGGGCAAATGCTTGATAACGTCATGGAGATGATGCCTCATTCAACAGCTACAGGACCAAAGAAAATATGCATGACCACTGTAAATGCTTTTAAAAATACTTGTTTTCATTTCATTAATATTCGGTTCTTGTATAAATGACATGCCACTAAGGAGGACCTGAAAGGAGCAAACTGTAACCACCCGCTTTACGCACTTGTGAAGGAATGTGAGGGAAAATATGAGAGCCTTCAGTATCAACAGGTTATAAAGCATCATTCTAGTCCAAATCAAACTTACTTTAAAAAGGCCAGCGTCTAAATGGTGCTCTCTACACCCTCTTCCAGCTACATAAACCAAAAAGAAAAATAGTAAAGGGGAAAAAGAATGTGTCACTCAAAAATGTATTAATATCCTCAAGTTTTTAAAGCAGCATGGGGTCTTGTATGTGCAGGCTGAAGTATTAGAGACACACCAGGCTGCACTCAGCCACGCACTGATGCGTTATTGCTCTTATCCAGTCTTATGTCGCCCTCTGCAGGTGAACACAGCAGCCAGCAGCATGTGAGCCGACTACAGCAGAAAGCACCGGGGCAACAGGCTTCTTATTAGGAATGGTACAATACAGTTGGGCTGCTCAATTATGGGGAAAACAAAAAAAAACAAAAAAAATCAATATAACGATTAATCACGATTATTCAAACAATTAATTTTGAGTTTCACAATGCATTTATTCAGCATTTCTCTCTCTCAAAAAACATTGTTATTCATTCTTTATGCAAAACATTCAAACTGAAAATACATTTTGGCTACAAATATGTACTTTACAGCTGTTTTTCAATGGAATGGAATGGAATGCACATCTGCGTCTCTCAGAAATTGCGTGAAGAAAAACAGAAAATAAATCGTTTCAACTCCATTATATGAGTTTTGAGATCGTTTGACAACAAAATCGAAATCCTGATCAAAATTCGATTCATTGCACAGCCCGACAATAAAGTGTGAACTTGAACATAACATTTGGCTAAAACTGTAGAAAACTAAATACAGGGTTCCTACAGGTTTGTACAATTCAAATGCAAGACTTTAAAACCTTTTAAAATGACTTACAACAGAATTTAATGCCCATTTCACGACCATACTGGCAAAAATTTGTGACCCCTAGAATTTAGGAAAATGTCTTTATTTACTCCCATTGTTCCAAGTCATTTCTCACTGGGGGCTGCAAAGGTAGCAATAACTGCTTCTTAATGTCAGTATAAATTGTGAGGTTGGAACAGCTGGGACAGAGTATACTAATGCCAGACACATTTAAACACAATACAGCCAACAAGTTTATAGCAACAGAACTTAAAACCTACCATATCAAATCGAATTCCTTTTAAAGACTTTTTTTAAGGTATTAAATGCAGATATGTGAATTCAAGACTTTTTTAAAACCTGCAGGAACCCTGTAAATAGTGCCAAGTCACTACTTAATATAATTTTTATTTTTTTTAAAGTAAAAAATAAAACACCCCAGCACAGTAGTGGAATATTAAAACTTAACAGATTCTGTGACTGCATGTTGCTCATCTCTTTCCTGTCATTTCTCTTCTTTCCACCTTTAAATTAAGATAAAGGGGAACAAAACATCTATACCCTCGACCAAAATATGTAATACTGCAACTTCTGCTCCAACTATTTTATTGTGTATTTTCATCGAGAGGAGCTAAGGAGTTCATTTTACCAAGTATGCTGTTAAAGATATTTCTACCCTTGCAAGCAAAGACATAAAAAAGTATTTGACTGTGGCATATCTTTGGCATTTTTGGCATTCTGTCACTGTTCAATTGGGGGCCAGCCACATTAGCCGTCTCACTCTTCACTTATAATGTCTGTCATTCACTTGACTTTGTTTTCTTTCCCCTAAGTTTAATACTTTTAGCATTTCTCGGAGACATTCTGGGAATCCAAGAGAGCATCCCGCCACACCAAGGTCTTTGTTTTCTCAAAAAGTAATTTTTTCACCTGCGTTATTGATGGACGCACGGGAAAGAAATGCCTAATGTTGATGCTGAATCATTTCCCGGGGTAAATAATGTTGAAAGGAAAACATTGCACCAAGGTGAAATAGCACTTTGGAGGCACGCTTCACAGACTCGCATTTTCAGAAGTACTTTGACTTATTCCTTTTCTGGCTCTCCCATTTAAAACTTGTTTTGTTCTTGGGCAGACGGCAGAGGGAACATATCGACGACGTCTGTGTCTGAGCGCAGCCGGCTGTCCAAGTTAAAGTCAGTGCTCATTAATGCATCTGATTACTCTTCAGGCAAAGGCCGATCGGCAACCGCCCTGAACGCGCGCACACACTCACACACACATGCATAGAGGGCCTTTGTGGGGACACAGATCGATAGAGGCACTTCAATGGAGAAGAGGATATCAGAAGAATGTGCTGCTGGCCTAGGCTGCATACTTACAAAGTAACTGAAAACAGTTCTAAATAAGTGCTCCAGTTAATGCACAAGAACTTTTACCTATAGAATTACAGTGCTGACTATATGGTCTACATATATAGGGTAGAGTACCTGACTATTTCAGTCGGCACTGTATGTAATTATAGCCTGCTGGCTCACAACTTCAATCTGAATATGGCAAATTACGACAAAGATTTGGCTTATGCAGCAAGGCAGGCTTATTTGATTCCTTGCAGTGCTCTGTATTGTAGGGATTAATCCATGCAGGAGGATCATGATTGGTTTTTCCCTTATTCCCGAATGATAAAGAGTGCAGTCAGACCTTTCTCCAGCACTAAACAAAGCCTGGAGAACGACTAACACTGAAGCAACTGTGCAATAACAATATGGTCTACTTGCAATGCTACACCAACCAGGGTAACACAAATTGAAAATCCAAAATAGAAAAAAAAAAATTCAAGAGGGGAACACAACATGGCAACAGAAATATGGATGTTTAGGGGGAAAAAACAGCTCAGGGAGAAAAACAGAAAAGGGAAGAAATAAGAAAAGAGAGTGTTTAGGAGTATTTCATGAGTATTTCCAGTGCTTTGACACATGTAGCTATCTTGCAGATCTGAAGAGATTAAAAAAAGACAAAAAGGGGAAAAAAGATAGAGCTTTGAAGACCTCTAGTTGACATGAGAGCATGGAAATTCAGCAGAAGAACAGAGCTTTTCCTCACTCTGACAGACATAATCCGGTGCCATTAGCAGTTAAACTGACTACAACATCTGACATTCAACATCCTGATGTCTAAACTAAACTCCTGCCTATGAACAGTGTGGGGAATTAGGGCGATCTCTAAGAGGAGATGGACAATGCATGGTTTGTGAGAGCGCAGTTTTGTGTTTTTGGGTGTGTGCTGCTGGTCAGAGTGGTTCTATTTATCTCTAATTACAGTCAAATACGGGAACAAAGTTTCCAGAGCAGATTCCAGTGCAGCTGGCAGCCATTCAGCTCGATGTGTGTGTCGCTCCCAGTGTTTTAACTAGGCCTCTGTGTGTACATGTGTGTGTTAGCTTATGTCAAAAGGTCTATCCTATAATATCTGACAGCTATCATTATCACTTCCTTTCTCTTTGCTCTCCATCTAATCCGGCTAATTAAATCTGCTAATGTCAATATACAATTTCATCTGAGATTATGCTTGATTAGTCTTGCCGTCGTTCCCCCCTGCCAGCAAAAACTCGCCAACTGACAAGGTAGACAGACAGCCAATCAGAGAGGCAGATGAGGCCCCCTTCGCTGACCGATGTCCAAAAGAGTGCTGCTCCGTCTGACAATTTATCTTTCATGTTCCAGTTTTTCCTCCAACAAACACATCCTCTCAGTCCCAGGAGGCCTGAGTTAGTGTTTGAGACAGAAAATGTGGTGAAAGCGCGGGAGGCAGGCTCTGATTGTACACGTGGAGTGGTAATTACACCTAAATTGAGGGCACATGGTAATCTGTGTTAGGTCATCTGCAATTCTACTTACATTTCCACATTTTGGACTAATTAAAACTGTAAATAATCAGAGTCTGTATGGCTAAAAAAGACTGTGCATGTGCGTAGGCAGACACAAAGTCTTTGAGATGAGTCAGTGGAAGAATCTTCCCATCACACAGAGAAAATTAAGTGCACACGCTTTGATTTTAACAAGACAGGAGAGCAGATAAAGTTTTTTTTTTTTTTTCAAGAGAGAGGGGAAAAAGGAGAAGAAAAGTGCTTTCCCAGCAAAAATGTTTGCAGATTGCAATGTGTATTTAATTGAAAGGAACATTGAAGCGAAGTTACTGACATGGAAATATGGGTGACAAGAGGTCTCTGCAGCTTATAACGTCCACCACTCGGTCTCTGAAACTGACAGAACTCAGAGTTAAACTTTCAGGGCTGCCTCTCCCCCCTACGGCAAACTGAACCGAGATGAGGAAAAGGGGAATTTGCTATTCTCAGAGCTTTTGCCCTTCGAGGTGGTGGAAGAGAACAGAATATGAATGGAGGGAAGGGGGGCAAAAAGAAAAAAGAAAAACACTTCAGAAGATGAAAACAAGCCTTGAAAGGCAACCGGTGCAATATAACCATCTCTGGCATAAATACTGGATGAACGCCAATGAAGAATGCAGGGTAGGTATGAAAAGGAAAGGGGCACACAGACACTAGAGTCGCCTGCCGTTCACAAAACACACTCGAAACCCAGGGTTATCTGTAGCCCAAGGCTGATTTGGCCCCGGGCTAACAGCAATGAAAGAGCGTGCATCAATTTGTCAATTGTAAACAAAATTTAGAAAAGCCACTGCTGCAAATGTCACCAGCATGGTTGTACTAGCATTAAACCGCCATCGGTAAACACATAACCCATGTGCCCTTCAGTATGATAATCATTACTCACTTTATTTCAGCTCTGTCTCGAACATCTAAAAGAACAGTAACAAATATCACAATGCATCAGAACCGAACGCCAAACTTGTCCGCACTTAGAATCTTTAAAACCCTGCTTGTTCCAGTTGTTTAACCACCAAAACTGTTCATATTATCCTGTGAATTCAAGATTGTGAAAAAAAGAAGCAAACAAAGGAAAAGAAAAGAGCTGAATTACTACAAACATTATTAGTGCAAGTAGTGGTTAATATTCTCGAGGGTATACCGGCTCCCACTCCGTTGCAAAAAAAAAAAAACCCTATTTAACCATCTCCAGAGCTGGATGTGGTCTTTACATAGAGAAAAGACCCTCGAGCCTGGAACTGAAACCACAGCAACGACAAAAAGGAGAAACTGAAAAGAGAAAGAAATGTATGTGGGTGTGCAGATGATAAAGTAATAGGGAGAGGGCAAGACCACACAGAAACATCCTGCAGCAATTCAGTTATTTCATTTTGAAGGAGGAGGAGAATTGAAGCGAGTGAAAGGCTCATCCTCGTCTGTGATTGATTAGAAGAGACAGAGGCGCAGGCTTCTACCACAAAAGGCCACAACACAACAGAGCACAAGAGCTTTCAGTTTTCAACAAGTTCACTTTAAGGGTTGAGTGTGTAAAAGGAGGAGAAGGAAAAGGCTGTTCCGAGGTTCTGGAGAAACATGGCAGCCGAACATGACGGGCTTAGCAGGAGGGACACGCACCCATTGTAAAGAAAAGACAGAAACAGCTCCTTCTAATGCTGCTTTTCTAAAGACAGCATCATTTCAAGAACGGGGATTGTCAGCTCTCATCAGATCGTATTTCTAGCATCTCCTTCTCCAAGACTCCCCAGTGAAACTAAATGCAACATAAAATCAGGTACATCACAGACCAGGGGTGTTGAACATATGACACTCAGGCCAAAACCAGCCTGCCATAGGGTCCAATCCAACCCATGGGATGATATGGAAAACGCAAAAATGATACTGAAGATATTAACAATCAAGGCTGTTAAAATCATTTTAGTTCAGGGCCACATACAGACCAATTTGATGTCAAATGGATTGGACCAGTAAAATAATCACATAATGAATAATGACAACTCCAAAGGTATAATACACATGTGTAAATGATGAGCTGAGACAAATTGTATTAAAAATGCACCTATTTTTCTTCAAAAATTTCAGGTTGTTCATGTAAATAGTTTCATAATGTAAATGTATTTTTTTCTGTTCTGAAACATGGAGGAAATTTTGGGAGCTGGCATTATCTGTAGATTACAGGCCTGTCAGAGTAATCAGAGGAGAGGAGAGGAGAGGAGAGGAGAGGAGAGGAGAGGAGAGGAGAGGAGAGGAGAGGAGAGGAGAGGAGAGG
>JAQQZY010000029.1:37415290-37431269 GCA_030068375.1 Ostorhinchus rueppellii | reverse complement strand
AAAATAATATTTTAATTAAATTCGGGCAGGTTGCAGTTGAAGCACTCAAGTAATAATAATAAAACATTTTACATATTGTCTAATAGAGACATCTCCTTGCTCTTCCTGCACAACGCGTGTCGGGAAGTTGCAAGGCGTACGCGCACTTGGAGTCAGAGTCGACAACAGATCTTCTAAGTTTTGACATTCGTCTGACAAAAAATAAAAATACATAAAAAATAAATGAATTTTAAAAAAGTAATGACAATCATTGTCATCTGACAAAACACCTCTCTAGCAGGCTGTGATACCAGTATGAAAACAAATGATTGCAAAAGAGGTGCACATTTTTTCGAGTTGGTTTCTAAACTTCTGGGGTTGCCTTAAACAAACTTTCACGTTGTGTGGTGGGTGGAGATATTTCTGGAATCACTGTAAATTAGATTTTTTTTTCCAACCGAGGCTCCAGCTTACTAGCCAGATATACTGAACTAAATTGAAAAAGATGACAGGCCTACTAATAGCCGAGCCATCTTCATTAGACCTAATAATTAATCGGCGGATGCACGGGTGGGTTCGGTTTTGAAAACTGGTGAAAAAACGTTCGTGCAAATGGTTAGTGGGCGGATAGAGATTTGAAAAAGCGGTTGCGGATGAAAATATACATCATCCACACATCTCTAACATACAGCTAAATTTGATCTCCAGAGGGTTGGACCAGTAAAGTAATGGCATAAAAACCTAAAAATAATGACAACTCCAAACTTTACAATTTGTTTTAATTTGAAAAACTATGAAAGTAAAATTACATCCTGAAAATGTTTTCACTGTTGCACAGAAAATGTTAATTACCTGTAGACAACCTGAAATTTCTATTAGAAAAGTAAGTTCAATTTTAATAATGTTATGCCTGTTACATGCTTTGTGTCTTTGTAGATCCACTGCAACCTGTAATTTGCACATGTGTAAATGCTAAGATGAAGCATATTATTATTGTTATTAAATTTCAGGTTATTCATGGTTGTTCAGGTGATTTACCGTTTTTGTGAAAGAATGGTTTGTAATTATCAACATATTCATGATAGAATTTTATTGTTTTGTACTAAAACAAAGACAGTTTTGGAGGTGTCATTTATTTATAGGTTTGTATGCTATTATTTTAATGGTCCGACCTGCTTCAGATAAAATTGGGCTGTATGTTGCCCTTGAACTGAAACCAGTTTGACTCCCCTGTTATAGATTATGAAAAAAAAAATTTCCTTCATTGTTTTGTTTCTTACTAATATATATATTTGTTTATTGCAAATGTGTACAGCACTTAGGCCAACCCTGCTGTTATTTGAAAGTGCTTTACAAATAAAATTGGAGTGGATTGGAAGGTTAAGCATCAAACAGATTCCAGATGAGCGTGAAAAAGTTAACTAATGTGATTTATCATAACTCCGTATGATAAATCTGATGTGCAGTATTTTCATGTGTCTCTGCAGAATTTCTTGTGCTACAGCTGTAAAGAATATGTGGATGATTTGAGCAAAATACCCAGAAAACTACTACAGGTAAATCTTCAATCCATCGCTGTAAACACATTGGGAAAAAACACTAAAGCTTCACACCTTCAGCCCATTATCCACCTTCAATAATTCATTACAAACTACAATTTGCGTTTAACGCACTTGTTTGTGATTGCTCGTGAATGTTGTTGCTGAATATAATTGTGTGAGTCTTCATGTTTTTAATTGTTTTATGGGTGGTTTAGTACTTTGATCTTTTTTTTTTTTTTTTAATAATTAGCCTTATGCTGCTGCCTTTGTGTGAGGTCATCTTTGGAAATGATAACTGGTTAGTTAAAGGCTGTATATGTGCAAATAATCCTGCAACATGTAAGAATTCCTGTGTATTGTTGCAGGATGCTAACATAAGCCTAGTTGTGATTGGTCAGTCTGCTCACCGACACATAGAGGTAAACAGTCATCTAACTTTCTGCATAATTTTAGCAACTCGCTCATATTAACACTGATTCCATGGTTGATGTCTCTTGCAGCCATTCTGCTCACTGACAGGGTACCCTCATGAAATCTATGTAGATCCCGAAAGATCCATTTATCAAAAGCTTGGGATGAAAAGAGAAGAGAAATATACAGACTCAGGTAAGGCAATACAGCACAAACCCACTATGATGTGACTCAGCATTTTCAGAGATGGATGACCAGAAAAAACTTGCATGTGTGTGTTTCTGTTCTGTACTCAGCCCACCCCAGCCCACACGTTAAGTCTGGTATATTAATTGGTCAGATGAAAAGTATATGGAGGGCCATGACGAGTCCTGCGTTCGACTTCCAGGGTGACCTACATCAGCAAGGTGGAGCCATCATTGCAGGACCAGGTAATGCTTTGGTCTGAACGTAACCTCTGAGGCGCCATCTTTTTCTTCCTTACTCCATCTCACTTCGCTCTGCAGGCTCGACAGTTCATTTTTGCCATTTTGACATGAACCGCCTGGACCACATGCCCATTAACTGGCTTCTGCAGCTCGCCGGAGTTCAACAGACTCTGGACTTCGATGATAAACCAAAGATCATCCATGTGTAGCCAGCTGGCCACCTTGCTGAGAGCTAATGTGTTCCTGGATCACCTTATTTTGCTGATAATATCGAAAATGCTGAGATGAACATGGTTAGCTAAACATGGACTGTGCACTTGGACATTGTGTAAGACATTTTCAGCCAGATGCATCATTTGCAGCTGTCTATTTGTATCCTGTCTGTGCAGGGTAGTGATTTTTAGTATTGCATAGGTGCAATCACACAACCTTAGCTGATGAAGACCGAAAGATTCGTAGAGTTGCAATTATTTTGTCAGTATCTAGGTTTTGGTATGAGCGTTTGTTTGAGTGCTGAGATGTGAACGTGCTACTGCATTTGTTGCTTTCCACATTTTTTAATCACACTCCTATTAGATTATATATTGTGTAATTATTACATGCACATGCAAATGTTCTTCATGAACACACATAACAACTGTTGCACTGATGTGGAGCATTCCACTCTTATCATCTTTTACTTTTTGCAGGTTTTCCCACACTGGTAATAAAGTGTTTTGGGTATTTTCTTGTCTATGTGTTTATAATGGTAGTGACATGTGGGTAGCAAGCAGCCTGTGAAAGCACAGTGTCGAATTCATGCACATCCACTTTGGGATCTAAACTGAGCTGCATGAGAAGATTGTCAACATGCTATTTCTGCAGCTGCTGCATTTGAACAGTGAAGGGTGGGCACTGGACATCTAATGCCGATACGTCACATGCAGGGGATTCAGAAACCTGCCCCTGCTCACAGACGTCACAACCATCGGAGAGGCTTGAGCGGCCAACAGTGCCTCGGTTGACACATACACAACACACGCAGCTCACACAGACCATCAAATAGCAGGGTGCAAGGCATGCCCAAATAACACGGCGCGCAAACGGGGACAAGCCGCCGCACTGCGAAGCGGAGATCTGTCGCAGCAGCTGCTCCGAGATGTCCACAGAACAGCCGTGAAAGGAAAATGAAGCGCAAGAGCGAGAGGAGGCGAGCCGAGTCAAGGAAAAAGCGCTGTGCGGCTCCGAACAGCTCAGAGGCGGAGCTAAACTCTGATATTTACATTGAGATAACAGGTAAGTGGGTCTGCGGAATGAACCCCGTCAACTTCAAGCCTAGTTGGCACGCAGGCAAAAACACGCTGCAGCCGCCTGCGAATGCACACAGTGGCCCCTTTTAAACGGCCTGGCCACGGAAAACACTTAGTTTTTCCAGATTTTGACCTAATATGGCGACACCGTCTGTCCCTTTTTCGTTAATGCACTGGGCCTGTTCTGCAGTCTGTGCAGTCAATACTCGCATGCAGTTCGGATGAGTTTGGAGCACTGATTTTACTGCAAGAAATCAATGCAGAAGTTTGCTCGCCTGGACTCTATTATTTTACGGTGTGCGTAGCGGAGGTGCGTCTAAACACGGAGTAGGGCTCATCAGTGTCGTTACTATTACCGTTCAAACATTTGTCAGGATCTTTGGACGCCTTTTATCGTGTTTTACTGCTCCGTTGACATCCTTCAGCTGCTGGAGTCTGAGAAGAGGGAGGGTCGTCGAAGTGGAAATCACGATTTTGATTGGCTGAGGGATCGTCCTAGCAACCGCTTGGGCAACGTTCCCGCAGCCTATCAGGTGTCTTCTGGGGAGAACTTTAAACTGAAAGAGGCGGGGTACGTCTTAACTGGCAGTTTTGTTATCCATTCACCACACGAGTTGGGTTTCTCTCAGCCAATAGTGTTTCAGTGAATGTCCCGTGCGCTCGGGGGCGGAGTCTGACCGAGGTGCTTCTCGGCAGAGTGCGCACTTGCTATTGAATCTCCCTTCCCTCTTCGACTGGCAACTTTCTCCACCTCCTTAGCAAAATCAAGTTACATTCTATATTTAGACTTTATCGTACAACTTTTTTATTTAGACATTTGTTTAAAAAAAAAAAAAAAAAAAAAGCTCTAAACTCGTCACTCGGGGGATTTTACTCAGCATAGGAAAGTCCATGTGAAGAAATTCGGCCTCGCTTCTCTGCAAAACGTCATGTTCAAAACTGTGGGAAAGATGACCGCTGACGAGGTCCCATCCAAATGTATTGAGTTCATCAAAGGTAAGAAGAGAAAAAGACATAGAAGATACAGGCTGATACATCGGTGGAAAGCGGTTTTGGAGAAAGGGCAGCAGAAGTGTACATGTCTTATAAAAGCTGGTAACTGCCTCTTTATTTTGTACCCTCCCCCTCCGCTCCTTCTCTCCGTCTTGCAGACCAACTATACTTCGCCATACTTCAGCAAAAGATCAAAAGCACAGCTGAGCGCCACTGTTTCTGCATAGATGAAGAACTGGCATATGAAAAGTGAGTTTTTCCTTTTTGTTGTGGTGATTTCAGCTTTATAGCCACTCTGCAGCCGTGGGAATCATACTTCCTCGTTTTCACAAAAGCATGGTCTACTATCACACCCATGTGAAAAAGGCTTCATTTTCTTTGGAAAGTGTTTGCACTAAGGTAATTCTCATTTAAGTGAGTCTGTGGTTGCTTTTGCACTGCCAAAGTGCATGATTTTTGTTGAAGATTGCATATAAATCTTAAGTTTTTGGTTTAAAAACAACAACAACAACAACATGCACAATTAAATGGAAAGAAGAGAGCTACAGTACCATTTTTGGTGGTCTGGTATTATACTGTCCAGAGAAGAACACATGACTGACCTTTCAGAACTCCTCTATAGCAGCGTTAGAAAAAAAAAAGACCTGTCATTTTTGCAGCTTTTTGTCCTTTTCTGATTGACTCCCTCCAGCATCATAATGCCGCCAAATAT
The DNA here is from genome assembly GCA_030068375.1 of Ostorhinchus rueppellii. Taxonomy (NCBI): domain Eukaryota; kingdom Metazoa; phylum Chordata; class Actinopteri; order Kurtiformes; family Apogonidae; genus Ostorhinchus; species Ostorhinchus rueppellii. Next base: position 37,425,916 of record JAQQZY010000029.1, on the reverse strand, counting down.
AGTTTTTACTATGTCAGTGTTTTTACTGTGTCAGTGGCTGATTCTAACTCGTGAAATGTCCTTAGAGACTCAAGCTGGTTGCATAAATAGCCACTCTGACACACCCTTTCTTCTTCTTTCTCTATTTCAGCTTCTATGCGGACTTTGGTCCCCTCAACCTGGCCATGTTTTATCGCTTTTGTTGCAAACTGACAAAGAAGCTAAAGGTAAAGTCAACTGCCTCTCATAATTGCTCTTCCAAGAGAAGAGAATGACAGGCAAATAGTATCTATTTGTAGCTGCATTCGGCATACAGATGTGCATCCGTTTTGTAGTATTTGCAGACTGAATAACAGTAAATGCCATCTTTTCATTTCTTTTTTTGTTCGGGTCTTGTCACTATTTGACACCATTGTTGAAATTTACAGTCTTAATTTGTATGTTTAAATGAACTCATTGCTCAGTAGGTTACATTTTAGCTTACATCCATACCAGTAACGAAGATTTATTCTGCAATTTAGGGAAGAGGTTCCTGTAGTGTCCTTTACCAATAATCATTTATTACCCTGCCTCCCAAAGGGGAAGCAAGGTGTGTTGTATTTGGTTCAGTTTGTTTGTTAACACTCTAGTAGCAAAACTATTGGTTGAATTTATACCAAATTTTGTGTATAGGTTACCAGTGACTCGGAATAGGTCTCATTATATTTTAAGAAAAGTAGGTCCAAGTAAAACATTTTTATGAATTTTTAAAATCTTTTTTTCCCTATTGACTTATAATGGGCAAAATTTCAAATGTCAGTAGCATCAAAACTATGGGATGTAAATTTGGTTTATAGATTGCCAGTGACCCAGAATAGATGTCAATACATTTTGGGTGCACCAAAATTAACATTTTTTAATGACATCCCCATTTACCTATAATGGGCAAAATTTAACATGTCTGTAGCAGCAATACTATTGGTTAAATTCATACTAAATTGACATTTTCGATTGCCAATAATGTATCTCATTATATTTTTGGTAGAGTAGGTTAAAGTTAAAATTTTTAAAATCTTCCTATTTACTTATAATGAGCAAAATATGTGCGAGGGGTGGGGCTTGTACCTATACCACTTGTTTAAGCCAGTTTAGTTGCTTTTTGCTACATTCACACGTTAGTTAATACTGTGTATTGATTTCTTTGCACAGTCCATCACACTTTCAAGAAAGAAGATCATATTTTACACCTGTGGAGACCAGAAGAAACAAGCCAATGCTGCTTATCTAATAGGCTCCTATGCTGTAAGTAGTGTACAAACATGTCCATTATTTATTACCTAGTTTATAAAAGAATCGTGTAACTATAGCAGAACTCTAGGCCATTCTATTAAAATGAACTTACTCTGTAATGTAATACAAAGGTACTTGCTGACTAAGCATTTGTGTTTGAAGGTAATGCATCTGAATATGACACCGGAGGAGGCCTACAGTCTGCTGGTGTCAAGGAATTCAACATATATTCCATTCAGGTACTCTTGTAGGGAACATTACTGTAGCGGCTATCTTTTGTCCACTCAGAACTGCTACTATTAAGCAGTCTTCTTTGCAATAAGTATGACACGAAATGAATCTTCCGAGGTAGTAACTCTTCTATAAGGAACTTTACTAATAAAGAAAGCAAAAAACAAAGTTACAAGATTCACTCTTGGCTCAACTAGGCCTATCGTCAAAAAACTGTCTTGCTCCTTAGGCTGCTTAACCTGGTCTAAGAACAAAGTGGTTGTGACATCATCAGCAGCGTGATTAAAGGAGCAGTTCAACATTTTTAAAGGAACACTGCTTAAACATTATAAACAATATCAATATGGCTCTTACAATTACCATGTATATGTGAAAATTATTAGCACTTTTTCAATGTGAGAATTTCTGTTCCCACAGAGATGCTTCATTCGGCACGTGCATGTACAATCTGAATATTTTGGATTGCCTTCACGCTGTTCACAAGGTACTTAGTTTGAAATGTGTTTCATTCATCTTTGTTCTTGCTTTGTCATTGGCATAATGAAATTAAGCTTTCTCTCAACCTTCTTCCAGGCTCTGCAGTACGGCTGGCTGGACTTCACCAATTTTGACGTGGAGGAATATGAGCACTATGAGCGAGCAGAAAATGGAGATTTAAACTGGATTATTCCAGGGAAGTTTCTTGCTTTCAGTGGGCCTCATCCAAAAAGCAAAATAGAAAATGGTAAGTGCAGGATATGATTGGTTTCCTAAAGTCCTGCATCATCTCATTTCACTGTCTCTCATACATTTGAATTCTTTTTTTTTTTCCTTATGTCAGGGTACCCTCTGCATGCTCCTGAGGCTTACATCCCCTACTTTAGGAAACACAACATCACTACTGTCATCCGTCTTAACAAGAAGATGTATGATGCCAGGCGCTTCACAGACTCAGGCTTTGAACATCATGACCTGTTTTTTGTGGACGGCAGTACACCCAATGACTCAATCGTCCGGAAGTTCCTCAATATATGCGAGAACGCAGAAGGAGCCATTGCTGTGCACTGTAAAGGTAAATGATGAGTCACCGTATTCAGGCTGGTTGGGATGCTGCTAAAATTGTGTAATCAACCTCCTAGCTGTTTCAATCATTCTCTGTCCTGCTAATGGTGAATATATTGATGCTGTATTGTGTTTTTTTTTTTTTTTTTAGCTGGTCTAGGGAGAACTGGCACTCTGATTGGTTGCTATATGATGAAGCACTACCGCCTGACTGCTGCAGAGGCGATTGCCTGGATACGAATCTGTCGACCAGGGTCCATCATTGGGCCTCAGCAGAACTTTGTTGAAGAGTAGGTGTTCAGTGATCGTAATGTAAAGCAGAGTTTTGTTTCATATATCTGCTGTGCTTAACTTTTGGTAAGGTAAATTGGTAATTCTAGATTGTGTTGCAATGTCGTGTGGCAGGAAGCAGAATAATCTTTGGGCAGAGGGTGATGTTTTCCGGGAGAAGATGTTTAATGAGCAAGAAAATGGCAAAATGGCTGTAACCCGGATTCTGTCTGGAGTGGATGACATAACCATTAATGGAAGCAACAAGAACAGAACTTCCAAGAAAAAGGAAGTGGAACTAGTGAGTGTCGAAAATAAAATTGTTTTAAAAATGCGATTAAGGAAAAGGAGCATCAAAATGTAACACCCAGATTTTTTTTTTTTTTCTTTGTTTTGCTCAGTATAATGACGAAGACGAAAGAAACGGCCTTACACAGGGCGATAAACTGCGAGCTCTGAAGAGCAAGAGGCAGGCCAGGTCGTCCTCGGGTTCGCTATCGTAAGTACAAACAGCCTCCAAGTCTGATCATGCATCGAGCAGATGTGTTAAAGTGCTGAAAAAATAAGCAACACCTTTTTCCGTCAATCCCTCAGATCATGTAAATGGAAGTTTTCAAATCATAACTGAGGTATGATTTGAAAAACTAGGATTCCACAGTGAGCAAGGGGTGATTTAAGGGTTTATGTGACTTTGACTATTTTATAATACAGGGAAGGGAGCTGTCCTCTGTTTGTGTCAGGATTTAGGCATGGCTAACACATAAGGGCTGCTCTCCCTTTACCCATACCATGGCAATTTCATCCTAATACCATAATTTACTGATGAGCTGAAGACCAGGCGGTATCTTTGTAATAATGCAGTAAGTCTATTTCATGTGTTCTCGTGTGAGTTTTTGTGGTAAATGCCATCATATGTAGCTAAAGTATTTTTATCAACTGCGTTTTTATCTGTGAATAAGCAGAAGTGATGCTGATTAACGTGTTTTTAAAATTATTTTGATGCAGAATGAGTGATAGACTTGGTTTTAAGGCTTTTTGAAGGTTTTCTGACACAAAATCTTCCAGAGGAATTGGTTTCAGTCAGGAGCTGGATTTAGAAAGGCACAAAGGATGCAGAAAATCAATACTATAGTCTGCGAAGAAGTGTTTCCATAATATATAAAAAAAAAAGAATATCTAAGTAAAGTATAGTATAATACTGACGTAAAAATGTGTAATTTAATAGTCAATGTGGATTCACATTTACACTTGTGTAAAAACAGTTTGTGAATGATACTTTGTTTTTGCAACAGCTGTTAAGTTTTTTTCTCCTTCTATTTCTGAGGTATATTGAAGAACAGTTATAAAGGTTTCAAAGAAATGTAATGACCCCCTCCCAAAAAAAAAAAGAACAATCACATTTAAGCAAAAGATCCACTTGTGTCATTCCCAAACGTTTTGGTGATGAGTGCAGAAAAAATGGACAAAAAAATAGACTTAGACAAGACAGTTTTAATTTTCCAATGAGGAAAATAATGTCTGCAGCTCAAAATGTAAACCTCTTGGATTGAAGTGTGTTTGAGGGAGAGCAGGAGTGTTGAAGTTCAATTGGGTGTCAAACTGTAGCTCTATAGACGAATGCATAGAAAGGTCACTGCAATTCAATGAGCAGCACATTTAACAACACTCCACATCAGATGCAGGGCCACACTGGTCAGCACTGAGCCATGAAATACAGTACGTGTCGTTTAGTTTTTGCTCTGCGGTGTGTGAAAGTGTGCGCTCATGACTTGGCCAGTGTGAAATCTGAAACCCAATCGGGGAAAGGTCAAAGGAAATACAACCATGCATGAAATTAAATGGGAGAGCATAAATATAACTACACAAATGCCATAGAAGTGTCAGTAAGTCACTGACAACTTGTTTGTTTGTGCACCCATGACAAAAGCAATTGCAAACATGGTTGATGTGGTGTAGTACATGTGTATTCTGTATGTGTGTGATTATAAGCAGTGCTGCACCATGTGACTAGCCAGCTCTATCTCTAGCTAGTGTATTCTCATAGAACATGCAAATGAGGGCTGTGCAATATGACCAGAATCTCATATCCCACATAATCCTCTGTATAATAAATATCTTATAGCAAATGGGCACATGGAAAGACCTATGCCTTATTACAAAGGGAATTGCATGCTATACAAAGGTACTGACTCATATTTTATATTCTGTAGTTTTATTCACCACCAGTCATAAGTTAACTTAGAAAAAAGGAAAATATCAGTGCATATGAATGCAATAGGGGCTAATAAGGTCCAAAATTTCAAAAGTATTTGTATAATACTCATTTGGTGTTACAATGGCAGGTACAAACAAGAAATGTATACAGCCCCTATATGTCTATTTGCATAAAAGACCTAAAGTAAACGTGTATATAGAAGCAGAACTGGCATTATGTAACAAGTAAGCAAAGCGCTGCCTGCATTTGTGATGTTTAGAAGAATGCTAGGCATGATCCAAATGATGAAAAATACAGCCATGAAGATTGTGATTTGTAAAGAACAGAGCACAATATATGTTTTCACACAGTATATGTATACTGTTATATTGCACAGTCCTAGTACTAACCTCACTCTGATTATAATGTTTTTTCTGAGCAGATCAGATGTGCACCGCAGCTACTGAAGCTGATGTGTAATTTGTGCCCTTGTAAATCCAGCCGTGGAAGCTTTGGGTGTCAGCAGGGCTGAGGATGGTTGACTGGCCTCTGCCAATGTACCCATGTGGCTTTGGCTTTTGTTGTCCCATGTCAGGCAGGTGGTAGTGTTCTGCTGCAGCCTCATGGGTACGGCGTGGCCGATGTGTTGCCTGCCGTTGAAAAGATAGCAGAGAGAGGCAGAGAAAGAGAGGGGGAGAGGAAAAACAGAGAGAGGATGTGAGGTTTTGTATGATGGAGGTAAGTGCACGTCACTTCCTTTCTAGCTGACATCCTCTTCCTGTAGAAGTGGTTGCTATGCCAGTGAATGGTATGGCTAACGGTATGGCTGATTTTGGAAGTTTTCTTTTTGTTTTCTTTTTTTTTTCTTTGGATGGTGTGAAGTGGATATGCAATTAGTGAATGCATTACATTTACACGCCTTTCACTGTCTGCCTCGCACAGACGCACTGAGTTGTTCTGCTTTGATATCGAGGCTTATCCGAGATATCCTCCAGTTGAGCCTGCTGTATTTGTTAACAACAGCGCCAGTTATTCAACTAATCGTGGTTTCGTGACGGATCTGGATTAGTTGAATTCAATATTGTAGGGCTTGGCTTGCACTACTGACTTTGCATATTTGAAGAAAACACGTTTAAGGTAAACACTACCTCTTGGTCCTTGTTCTGAGCTGCAGTAGGTACTTACTCATTATTTGTCCAAATAGCCAATTTGTCAACTATTTAAGTGTGGAAATTGCCAGTAGGTTTTGGGTGTTGGCATTATCATGTTAGACTCAGGTATTCTTTACAGGTTGAATTGGTAGTTTTTAAAGGGGTTTGATCATAAAATTCTCCTGATCTTCTTTCTAACATTGAGTCAGATGAACATGCTGTGATTAAAAACAGGTTTTTATTGGTTCTTAGAAGGAAGTTCAGGCAGAAGGGAGACTTGCTTGCACTTCAGACCATATGCCTTATCAATGTATGCATTGCTACACAAACATCTGAAACCCAGCTGAACTTCACCATCTGGCTCCAGTGTTTGTTTTATTATGTAACACTGAAGCGCATGCTGCATTCCACACACGGTTAGAGCGGTAATGACATTTAAAATGTTCTTCATCTCTTCAACCTGTTTTCATGCATGGCAACAGGCATGAAACCTTTGCACGCATGGACATGCCCCTGTTGGATCTGTGTTTCTGTCTAACATGTAATAAATGTTGGGCCGGGTTCATTGTCAGTTGCCTGTTGTTTTTCCATTGCTCTTGTGACTGGATCGGTGTAAACATACCGTTTGAGCTTTGCATACTCCTCCAAGTCTGTGCGTCTGCCAGCGTTTTTTGTGTAATGGTCTGTTTTTGTGGAACTACAGTTTTATGATAGATCCCTTAATGTTTATTTGACCTGATATGTTTTAAATATATTTGTTCATTTTGTTATCTTTGTTTAAGTTAAGGGCTTTTGTAATGTAAGCTTTTATTTTGAAGTGTTAGAGCTAAATATCTATTTTAAAACTCTACGTACAAGGCAGACTGCTAACACATCAGAGCAAGTGAAGAACAAAAACTTGCTGACTGGCACTGTTGGATGTAAGGCTCTGTGAAAGGTATTTTATCTTATCCAGTCCCAGTGGAAAAGCACAACATCAGAGGCTTTGTGTCCTGCCCGGACGTCTCTTGTCTCTCCTTTCTTTTTCCCTTTTTTCCGTTTTGCTCTTGTTGTTGGATTTGTCCTCCTTTCAGATGGCTGGTAGCCATGCTGCTCTCCTCCCTGTGTAGCCTTGCCCTGTGGTGGATTGTGTATGGCTTCCCTTCTTCCATCCTGCATTTCTGTATAGACGGGTTAGGATTTCAATGAGTTCTGCCGCCCGTCTGCCCCCAAAAACCCTGTCCTGCCCCTCCTTCTGGAGCTCTAACTGAAAATGCTGTAAGTGAGCCCCCTATCTCTTTTTAATTCCCAACCCCAATCAGAAACCCGTTAAAAATCATCCTCCTATTACTTTATTCTACCTGCAACTCTAATAGACGTAAAGCTGAGCAGAGCCAGTCCGTGAAACATCTAAAGGCTCTTGCCTTGTCACCATTTTTTTTTTGTGCATTATGATTTAGCACCACAGACTGTTCTCATCATCCTCCCATCTATGTACATCATGCTTTGCTGGTTTTTGTGTTGACTGAAGTGCCAACTGTCACAAAGTAAACCTTCAGAGGCAGTTAAATCTTGTGGATGAGATGTTAACTGTGTTATAGAAATGAAAATCCTGTCTCTAAGTTGTTTAGCACCACCTTCAGGATTTTTCTGGTACTTTCTTGGCTTTACTAATATCACCTGGCTGCTCAGTTTGCAAACTCTTCCTATCCATTTCCATCCAGTCGCTCCTCCTCTGTCTCCAACTTGTTAGCCATCTAAACTTTACTAACATTTTGACTTTTGTTTTACTTCTGTTTGAACAGACTGGAAGAGAATAAGATTCACACCAGGTCATCGTCCCAATCCCTAAGGTAGAGTTTATAGTACAAGCACACAAGTAAAATGCATGACTAAACATTGCTGTGGTTAAAAAGTGTTTCTTGATATGGGTCTGTGTGCAGCAGAGTCATCCTGCAGACCAGTGTTCAGGGCTGCAAAGCCAGCGTCAACCCCTTGGCTCTGTCTGACCACTCAGACGGCAGGAAGAGGACCAGAACCTCACTGCCCACCGGCGGAGTGGGAGGCAGGTTAGTGCAGTGGATTTCTTCTTTTGTCACAAAGAGCAGGGGCAACTGGTGTCTGTTTCATAGGGATTCTACTGACCCACATTGAGCTGTCGCAGAGGCTTTTTTAGTCCTTCTGCTGCAGGGCGAATAAGAAAAACAGCAGAGATGACACAGAAGTAGATAATGGTTAATGGCTGTTCTAAGTACAGAAGCTGATTGTAATTTACACCGTTTCCATTAGAAGATATCTATTAGAAAATATAAAACATGACTCTTTATTGCATAAAGTCTTAATAATCAGGATTTTCCCCATGTTTCTGGGAGGGGCTGTGTTGCAGTTGGGGTTGTGCAGTCATGGGGTTTGAACATGAAAAACTAGCTAACATGTAAACTGCAATCAAGTGTGACCATAAATGACAGCGAAAGTTAATGGAGCGTGTAGTTTTTTTTTCCATCTGTTAATAACTGAGAAACCACTGAAGTTGAGGTTTTTTGCTGGTGTTTTTTTTTTTTTTTTTTTTCCTACCACTCTAGCACTTATTTCCTCACATTTTTCAGTCGCAGCCAAGGGAGGAAGAAACAATCACTGGAGTATGAAAGTGGAATTAAATGCTCCAGAAATTCTTGCTTTGAGATTTAAGTTTTGAATATTGGAATGTTTTTTTCTGTAACTGTATTTGAAGCTTTTACAGAATGTGATTTTGAAATGTTCCAGACAAAAATGAAGGAAAAAAAAAAAAAAAAAGACCATTCATTCCTCTGGTTTTGTCCTGAAACAATGTGACACATGTTAAAATAGCACGCTTTAATTCAGCTCCTTTATTATTTATATCGCCCAATGTCATTAATCAAGAGTCATCTCGGTGAGCTTTACAGTCTGTACAAAATAAGTCACAGTGGAGAAACTTGTTTTGTTTAGATGTGCAATGATGGTAACAGATGATTTATGAATTAGTTGGGTACAATCGAAGGAATGGATTAAATGTAAGTGATATGATGACGAACGGCATTCAGGCAGCAAATAATCCAAGACGTGGACTTCACACCCCTACGCTTCAGGACCCTAGGGCAGGATAGGCAAACACTTGAACAAAACTAAAGAAAAGAGGCAAGAGAAAACAAAGCTGCATCCAGTCAAAACTGCAACCAAAATCCACATTGTCCTCTTTTTTTTTTTATTTTTTATGCACATAAATGCTACTGCAGTGGTATAAATCTGATCTTTATGTTAATGTTTATTAAAGCGATGCTGATACTAATGAGGTTTTATTATGGTATATTCACTAGCCATTAATTCAATAGGTTAGTATCATAAATATTTACCTCAAACTTGACAACATACCCAGGATTATTAGCTCATTATTGCATATTGTGGTATTTAGAACACATGTTAAGGTTTTAGACTTACTTTTATTAAGATCCTTATAAAAGTGTTGATGCATTTAATTCTATTTCTGTAAATGTTGAAAATGTGGAGGCGACGGATGAAAAGCAACCAGGAGGCTATAGCCACTCATGGGTCCGTGTGGAGTAAATTAACAGCCTCCCTTCTCTCTGCCAGCTCCCTGTGCCACACCAGACTGGTCAGGTCCCTAGGCAACTTGAATGTAGTGGCTGGCGACAGGGACCCAATGTGTTGTGAGCCATGTGGCAGCCGTAGAGACACAGCCAGTGCCACAGACAACACAGGCGCTCTCATCAACTTAAACATGGCGCAGGTCCACCGGCAGGCAAGCTCCCTCAGCCCCACTCAGAGCCATATGGACACTTCGGCTACATTTGCACATAAACAGCACAGAGGAGTCAAACTCCTCAGTGCTGTCCAAGCAGGAGCTGTTATCTTTTAACAGTTTCTTCAGTTTGGCAGCCAAGACATAATCAGTTCACTGCCGAAAAATTAAAGATCAGATGTCTGTGTAAATGTAGCCAAAATCCAGAGGCTCCATACTTCCCTTTTTTCCTCAACTTTATTCTCCAGACAGCGACTGTTTCTTTATCACTTGATGTACTTTGACTGAGCTGCACCACCAGGAAGTACTAGATAAGGAGAGTTGGATTAAGTGTACGTCTTGATTTATGTCAGGGGTCACCAGCCCTGGTCCTGGAGAGCTACTGCCCTGCATGTTTTAGATCAGGGGTATACACCTGGAAGCCATTACATCGTTATCAGGCTTCTGCAGAGTTTCAAGATGAACCAGGTGTGCTGGAAGAGGGAACTATCTAAAGCATGTAGGATGCTGGCCCTCGAGGATTTGGATTTGAATACCCTTGTTTTAGATGTTTCCTTCTTCCAGCAAACCTGATGGGTAATCAGACTTCTGCAGAGCTTGATGATAGGCTCATTTGAGTCAGGTGTGTTGGAAGAGGGACACATCTAAAACTAGAAAAGCACTCAGAGCGCAGACCTCCGCCAAGGTAGTGTTTGATCTTCACCAAAATCTAATCGATTGGTCCTTGTATCATT
>JAQQZY010000029.1:37388347-37401018 GCA_030068375.1 Ostorhinchus rueppellii | reverse complement strand
TCTATCTATCTATCTATCTATCTATCTATCTATCTATCTATCTATCTATCTATCTATCTATCTATCTATCTATGACTCCATTGACCATCACTTAACATTGTCAGTTGGCTTTTATTTTGAAAGTCAAGCTGGTCCTGAAATATTTGTCAGGGTCTGTTACTTCCTACAGGCTTTCATTTTGAAATCCAGGCACATCCTATGTGTACACTCAGGATCATAAGGGGGAGAAAAGTGATGAAGATTCTAAGGGGCTGACAGGGGCCCTAGAAAACAGTGGAGCATTTGTCATACTTTTAAATACTGTTAAAACAAGGGACTTATTAAACAAAAACAGCCTGTACATGATCTATTGTTCTTTGGTTCTGCCATACTTAACATACTGTGCAGAAATATGGGGAAATGCAGGAAAAACAATTATAAATTCACTAGTAAAATTACAAAAAAAAAAGAGCAATGAGAATAATTAATGAAGTGGGATATTACAAAGCAACTAATAATTTATTTATTCAACTTAATACCTTAAAATTGTCAGATATTGTAAATGTTAAAATATTAGAGATGATGTATTAAGTGAAAAATAATATTTTTCCAAATAGCATTCAAGAGTTCTTTAAATTAAGAGAGAGTAATTATTATTTAAGAGGTCTTTATATGTTTGAAAGTGAGAACAAATGTGAAGTCTAGATGTATTTGGGTTGTGGGTGTGAAATTATGGAATGGAGTTGATGATGAATTTAAGTCGTTCACTTCTCTGATAAAGTTTAAGAAATGCCTTAAGTATAAGATTATTCATGAATATTAAGTGCATATATTATTAATATTAAGTATAATATTAAGGCAGATGGTAGATGTGTTTTTGTTGTTCTTGATTCTTTTTTATGACGTAAATCCTTGATGATGTACACATTTAGTTTGATGTAAGTAATGGAAAGGTGAAAAGGATAGGCACAAAAATAAGCTTTTACTTCTGGCCTATTCTTTTTTTTTTTTTTTTGGTTTGTTTCTTACTTGTGTGTTTTGTTTTTTTTTTTGTTTGTTTTTTTATGGTTGTTGTACTGTGTACAGTGATTAACGTACAGACCAAAATAAACTATTCATTCATAAATGAAAATTAACCTAACACCACAAAAAAAAAAGTTTGCTTCACAAGGTACTACACAAGTATTTGTTTCTCAGCATTTTTTTATTTTATTTTTTTTTAATATCACAATGTAGACAGGAGTAGCAGTGGGGCAAAAAACAAAACAAAACATGGAAATGGAAAAATAAACCAAAGACAATAAAGAGTACAAACAATGTAATTATACAATTTTTAGCCTACAAGTGATTACTTTACATCATGAATTTTTAAATATTACAATGTGTGTATAGTCTGATATACTTAAAATCATCTGTGGGCAAGTCTCACAAAAGTAAGTTCATAGCATGACAACAATTACAAAAATAACACAATGTATATGTTCTTATGGTTACATATAGTGAAAGATTGTAATGTTCTGTTATGTTATCCCCCTTCTGAAGAAACAATCTATTACATTAGAAAATCCCTCAGGCGGTTGTTTCCTTTAAGATTAAAGTGCAAGTGCTTATTATACACCATGAGACGCAGTTTCGCATAACTTTTAGTTTCTATTTCTTTATCTTAACACAATACACCTTTTGTTCAAGCACTTCCGCCAGCAGATGATTACGTAACTTTGGCGCCTCCGTGCCATAGTTCCCTTTCCCTTTAAATTGACCAAAATGCAACAATATAAACAGACTCCTCAGCGCGGGAAAGGCCCATCTGCTCGTCTGCAATGCAAAAATTAACCGCCCTTCACTCTCATTGGCTCCATTGTCCTCGAGCGTATGTTCATTGGCTCAATCTCGTCAGCGTGCCCCAGAGCGCGTCTATTGTTTAAATTTCATTGGTCTAAATGTTTGACCAATCACGCGCATATACCGCTACGGAGACTTCGTGTTGGATTTGCTGGGTGACTCAAGCTGCGCATGTAATTGGTTACTTTTCACACGTGGTATTAGATCCGGGCCGCTGATTGGCTAGTTAACTGCTCAGGCGCGATTTTGCAACGCGGGACAACACTCCCGTGGGCGCTCACAGATCAGTTCCGACGACCCGCTGCGAGAAGGGAACTTATCCTCATCTTTATATCTGACTAGCTTGTATTTTTCGGACACTTTACAAGCGGAGGACGAGTCTGAGGTCGTTTTCTATTTTGTCTTTGGAAATGAAGGACATATTCACCCCAGATTAAAACGGAGAGGTGAAGTAACTTTTAACCGCTGATTTTTATTTATTTATTTTTTTTAAATAACCGTCAGAGGATAGAGTCTTTATAGGGTCTGGTTTGCGTTTACGACTAACAGCCGGATTATAACGTCTAAACCATGGCTGATAACAAGCACCCCCAGGTTATTTTTTGCAACGACTCTCCTAAAAGAGTTTTGGTGTCCGTTATCAAGACCACGCCGATCAAACCCAGAAAGGAGCAGGCTCTGACACCGACGAGCCCCGGCTTCAGCGACTTTATGGTCTACCCGTGGAAGTGGGGGGAGAACGCCCACAATGTGACCCTAAGCCCGGGCTCATTGAGCGGGGCTTCGTCTCCTACCGGGACCCAGACGGTCAGAGAGGCGGACACGGCTCCCTCACCTGATCAGATGAAGGTAAAGACGCTCAAAGTATGGAATGACACGCATGTTAATAATGCACAGTAGCATTTAAGCTAGCTGGCAACACTAATACAAGTTTTAAGAAGTCAAACAAACATGTCTGCCAGCAAGGTGAAAATAATAGTGATGTGTAAGCATGTTAGTAGCATCATATTTAATGTAAACTAGTTGAAACTTCATCTTTGAAGAGTATGAATGGGGTTAGGAACTATTAATGTTAAAATAGGGTTTGTGTGCTTAACATTATGGGTGTATTAATGTGTAGTTTAATTAACAATATGGGCTGCATAGAGAGTCCTTTAAAAAAACGCCCGCGCATTAGGGTGTGACATGTTGGATTTTAAACCCCAGTCACTTCCTGGTTCTGCAGCAGCTGCTCATTCATGACGTCTACATGCGCGCCAAAAATGTAACCGGATGGAATGAGTTATAATGAACAAAACGTGCTGCACTATTTCCCACGTGCACGCATGAAAGGAAATTATAATGCACTGTGAAAGAAAGAAACCAGTCAATAATGTAATAAAAATAAACTCGTGTGTTAAGAAAAGTTTTTGATAAATACAGGTGGTTTTATGGATCTGGTTTAGAGGTTTAGTTATGTATGTATGCAAGCAATGTGGAAACCTGGATTGGACACACAAATGGCTTCAGTTCTGTCACTATAAAGCAGACGCTGTAGGTGTTGCCATCACTGATTCCAGAACTTTGTCCTTTTAGGATGGAATCCGAAGAGGCCGTCCACGAGCTGACACTGTTCGAGAGCTGATAAGTGAGGGGGAGACTTCATCCAGCCGTATTCGCTGCAACATCTGCAACAGGGTGTTCCCCCGTGAGAAGTCTCTGCAGGCCCACAAAAGGACGCATACAGGTGAGCAGTTGGCCTAATGCACATAAGCGGCTAGTTTGGGCTATTAAAAAGATTTCCTAATGTGTGAGTCATCAGCTGTACAGTAATTTCTAAAATTTTTAACAATGATCATTTGTTATTTTCCTAGGAGAGAGGCCTTATATGTGTGACTATCCAAACTGCGGTAAGGCTTTTGTCCAGAGTGGACAGCTGAAGACACACCAGAGACTGCACACTGGGGAAAAACCCTTTGTCTGCTCAGAGAAAGGTGAGTGTGGTTTGAAATGCAAATTTATGCTGTTAAAAGCAAGAGTCAGTTGAGTGCTGTTTACCCCCCAAACAACACAGTAACATCTGTTGACTTTTACTTTTCCCTTTTCTTGGGTGCTTTCCAGTGACATCAGTGACTCTTGGCTAGAGTTTTTACAGTGACATTGTAGTCTTTGGGAAGCACCTGATAAACTACTGCTCAACGAACTTTACCATCTAGCTTGGTTTATAACAATATTAATCTTTATGTCCTATAAATATTGTTGTATTTACTTTTTTTTTTTCTTTGGTCATTTCCAATTTCTTCATCTGTAGAGAGGAACTGCCCTTAAAGAGCAGTAGTAACTTCTGCACATCCATAAGAGGTGATGCGTTATTGAGCAAGGCTGTTATAGAATTATGACCTTTTATGGCTCTACAAGGGCTGGGCAATGTGTCGCAGAAACATGCTCATTATTTTAAAAGAAAAGTCATATCAACAGAGATTGATGATCATCACAATAAGTATCAAATTTCTATAGAGGCTGATTTTTTTAAAATTTTATTTTATCTTTTTTTTTTTTTTTTAAATTAAAGTTGAATAAACTAGATTTTTTGTTTTTAGTCCAGGGTTCCCACAGGGTGTTGAGTCTTGAATTTACATATCTGCATTTAATACCTCAAAAAAGTCTTTAAAATGTATTAAATTTTATGTAGTAGGTCTTAAGTTATGTTGTCATAAATGTGTTTAAATATGTCAGGGAAATGTCCAAACTGCAAAGAAAATAACCTTAGTCTACCCAGTTCCAACCCAACAATTTATACTGAAATTAGTAACCAATTATTGCTACCTTTGCAGCCCCAGTGAGAAGTGGCTCAGAACAGTGGGAATCAAGACGTTGGAGTAAAAGAAAGACATTCGTAAATTGCAGGACTCACAAATTTTTCCCAGTATGGCTGTGAAACGGGCATTAAATTCTGTTCTAAGTAGTCTTAAAAGGTCTTACATTTAACTTGTGGAAACCTGTAGTCGTAAACCATTCGTTAGGGGTACAGACGACAAACTCTTTCCTAAATGTCAAAATATACATGTCCTGATGACAAAGCATTGAAGCCTTTTCAAGTGTAATAAGATGAAATGTAAATAGTCGTCTTCAACCCAAAAACAAAATTATATTTATCAGAAAATCAAGTAGTTAATGCTTATTATCATTGTGTTACTGCCTAGTCCGACTTACTCTATTGCTCGTACCTTTTCACTAACCGGGTGGTGATTAATTTGGCTTTTTTTTCTGTAGGATGTGGCAACCGGTTCACACATGCTAATCGTCATTGCCCTAAGCACCCTTTTTCTCGTCTGAAGAGAGAGGAACCAAAGGAAGACCCAGGGAAGGCCCAGTCCGTTGACAACAAGGCTGTGGCAGAGTGGCTGGCAAAGTAAGCAAACGGACACACACAACTGGACTGAGCAGAAAGGATCCAGGGACCTGTTTTACAAGAGGTTCCATAGTTTCAGAAAGCAACAGTATGTGTAGCACCCGTTGACTATATGTGCTCTTTCTTGTCTCTTGCAGGTATTGGCAAACCCGCGAACAGCGCGCCCCCACAACAACCAAGGTGAAACAGCACAGCAAGGCCAGAGCTGAGGACCAGGAACAGCAAGATCCCATGGAATTCCTCCAGTCCGATGAAGAGAACGGAGAAGATGAAGAGATGGCAGATGAAGAGAAAGGGAGCCAGGGTGGAGCAGCAAAACGTCGTCTCCAAGAGCAACGAGAGCGTCTTCATGGTGCGCTGGCGCTCATCGAGTTGGCCAACAACTTGTCTGCCTAAACACCGACCCACTACCTAATCCTGGACTCCCCGTACCCTGTCCCCTCATGTGTCCATTCCCAACTTGCCTTCCTGCTGTATGTGCTGTTGCTAGAGTCATAAATGCAGATTTGTGGCCAGTGTAGCTTGTTGTATCAAGCTGTAAAATAGGGCTGAATCACATGCCAAAAAAAACCTTTAGACAGGAATTGGGGAGAATTGTTTAAAAAAAAGACTTGGTAGCAGTCTGCACTACACAACCATGTGCTTCGTTTCTAATGTCCTATTGTGACATTTAATCCAGAAAAGACTGCAGCTACATGTGGCTATTGCACTTTGCCACCTTGCAATTCAATACTATTATGGTAAGTTGTTCAGCCTTATTGTAAAAACCAGTCCGATGAGAACGAGCTTCATTGGCCTGAGCTCAGTTTTCATACACAGCGTCATCCGTTCCCCCTCAGCACCAGGAAGGCACAAGCTAAAGCACCTTATTCAGCTTCCATTTTATCCTTTTAGGCTGCTATAATTGTAGATTTGACTATATGAAGAATGTCTTTCTTTCTTTTGTCTTGTAAAGGCAAAAGAAGAATATCTTTTATGGTTTAAATTTTTGTTTGCACTTTGATGGTAACGAGTTTTTTAAGTATATTATGAGTGTAAGAGTGTGTGTGGATGGCTTATGTATATATGGATTAAGCTCAGATGGACAGATTGATACAGGGTGTGCTCAAACATAGGATATGTAAGTTGCATTCTGACTGTCAGGTGACCTCTTGTCATGCTCCTGGAAGCACAATTTTGCCACCATTGGTGACAGTAGTGGTGGTCGGAACGGACTGAGAAAGGTTCCAATAGTTCTCTCGCCTCGCCAGTACAGTTCCTCCAAGAAGCTCTGAACATAGGTGGATTAAGGAGGACACGAGAAGTGTCTGTAGCTGGATGAGTTTGATGTGTGACGTGGTCATTCTAATATGGGATTGAGGGGTGACCATTGCAAGCCTAATCCAGAAGTCTGGTTAAGCACAAGCTTTCCCATAAATCCAAACTCTAACAGCTTTTCCTCTTGTCGGTTTACTCAAAACTGCATCGACTTCTGGACTGAATCATTCATGTTTCAGTGTTTGAAGGTGCGAAGTACCTTTACTGACATACTGTAATTACATTTTACTCAGAAAAACAAGCAAAACCTGCAGGCTGAAAGGTGTTTTTCCAACCAGACAGGATGATGGCGGTCATCTTTTATATTAAAAGGTGGCAGGTCTGCTATGGATGCAGTCATCTCATTTCAATGTTTTAATTATGAGATATTTATTTCACTATATTTTTCTTTTGGCTAACATTTTGTTTGGTCAATAAAGGGCAGAGATCTCATCAGTAAAAACCAAGTTTTTAAAAATGTATCGAATCTTGTTAGTATACAGTATGTCAACTGAATTCTGTATCCTTTAGTTTAGGATCCAGCACTTGCATCCCCTATTAAATCTTGGATTAAGCTTGCAATGCACTGAAGATTATTTTTGGCATATGTGTCCTGGGAAATGGCACCTGTTCTGCATAAACTGATGTGTGTAGTGCTGGATGTTTGATTATTATTAATTTGTTTTTATAGTGACACTACAGCCTTCAACACTGTATGACGCCTCTCATAACTGCCCTGTTTCTGTTCGCTCTAACAGTGATGTTTCAGTCTGTAGTTTAACAAAACTGCCCATGTGATGTTAATGTGAAACTGGAAAGCAAGTTAATTGTTGATTATCAAAACACCAAATGATTTATTGTACCCAATCATAGTATATTTTGAAGCGTTTCTAACCCCTAGTTTCTTTTGTGGTTTGAGAAGATTATGGCATTTAATATATACACTTTGTGTTTGTTAGAGGATTGAGTGTGCACACTTTACCAAAAGCTTTTCAAGTTGATTTCTAGTTTGGGGTTTTCCCTTTCTGCTAATATTTCCCAATGGTTTTCATTTTTGCGCATTTATAGCTCAATCCTGCTTGCTTAGTAGGCATTTTGTTACTCATTTTACGATACAACTTCTTTGACAAGCTGTCCACACTGTTATATAATTGGTCTTCAATAAACATTCACTGAACCTCAGCCGCATTCTGTGCTCTTCTTTTACCTTTAATTGCTTATAGCAACATGAAATGAATGCATTTGGAAAAGCAATTTACTGATTGTAAATAAGTATAAAAGTTAAGAAGCAAGTTTGCTCCAATATGGAGAAAAACACTGCCACCAAGTGGCCAAAGTGAGGACATCCATTTAACTGGCTGGGTACTCTTCAGCTGAGTCTTAAGTCATTTGAATCTTCAGTTCTTTTGTTCCTGGTGTGGTACTTCCAGAAGGGTTGTCATTGAAAGTGAAATATGAGTACATCAGTCCACCAGACATACTGAAAACCAACAGAGAAAAACAGGAAGTGGTCAGGTGTATAAGAAGAAAAAATAAATTAAGACTAAAGGTCAAAGTCCAAGCTGCAAAGCATGTTTAAGTTAGATAAGCAGATGGGTATGACTTTAGAAGCTTTCACACAGGTTAACTATGAAGCAAAGGGGGAAAGGGCAAACAAATATAGTTTTGAAACAAAAAAATCCTGATTTGAAAACAAAAATGATTTCATGATTTCATTCAACATTTTTAAGCTTAACAAAATCAATTGTGTTCTCATTTTCTTTCATTTCACATCTGAAACTTCTGCTTGCAGGCCAAAATATTTTGTCACTCTAACAGTTTTGTTTGCAAGTCCAAAGATTTTGCACCTTTAAATCTTTTGCAAATCAAAAAGTTTTGTTTGCAAGTTCAAGTGATAGTTAAAACATTTTGAAATCTTCATTTTTTATTTTTTTTTGTTTCAAAACTATATTTCTTGTTTGTCTTTTTCCCCTTTGCTTCGCTTATATTTAATATAAATTATGGGTTTTAAAATCTGAATGAATGTTTTACTCATTCTCTAACAGATTTAATGGATGTTGTAATCAATTATGGCCAAATTTAGTTCAATGCATCCTAGTCATCTTCAATTTTCCTTTTAAACCTGTTAAGAGCCTATTTAAACAGCCCATTTATCAAAATTAAATTGAAATTCACCCTGGAGACCATGTCATCAGTTCATCACAGAGCTGAATTTTGTATTTTCTTGTACCAAAATAAAGGTAATTCCAAAATAAAACCAATACAGAATAGTGTCTGTGACGGAGAGGTTACAAACTGATGGACCAGAATGCAGGATATTCAGCATCTGACATTCAAAGCTGCCCAAAACAAGAAACCTAAACCTCAGGTTATTGTTATTACATCGCAGTTTCATTCAGAATTAGAAATGTAATGGTCACTGTCCAATAGCGAATAGAGCTTTTTGGGTTTCAAGTGAATTAATGAGTCTCTCACAAATTGTCAGGTGATAAAAACATAGAAGAAATAGTCATTCTTACCAAATACTGAGACCTATGAAGTTTGTCCAAGAAAACAGGTAGTCTCCACCCACAAAGATGCCAATGTAGGCTACTGCGACATTCTGAGGAGAAAAACTAATTTGATTACAGATTTTATGTAATAATGGCCTTGTCAGCAGGACGAGAAGGGAAGTTTATCCCATCTAAGGAGATAGATTCAGGACACTTTAAAACAACAGTAAACCCTACTTTCATGTCATGAAAACAGTGTTAAAGTGGGAATATATCCTGACATGGAGAAGTAGAACGACTCACTGCTGACTCCTATCATTTGGGATACTGGGGCTGTTTTCCCTTTTGACAAATCATTCATGTTATCAGTCATTTCTGTGGTTTCACACTATGATATATCAAAATATCTGAGGGCTTTAACAGGGTTTCTGCAGGTATCTTTTTTTTTTAAACTTGTCTTGTGCAGCATCCTGACAGCGGAATGGTAGTCTGGCTGCCTTTTGGTGCTAAACGAATTTGCTTTGCCAAGGGAAACGTCATAAAGTATACTTACAGTCGATAGAAACTTTGAGGTACAAATGCATGCAAATTTCTAATTGTAGGGAGGCTGTAATTATTTATTGTGGATTTATTGATGACTTAGTGCTCGGGTAGTTGAGGAAATGATGAGTTGTCATGTTGTCACGGTTCATTACCTCCGCCAAGGAGGTTATGTTTTTGTCGGCGTTTGTCTGTTAGCAAAAAGTTATGGACAGATTTTCATGAAATTTTCACAGATTGTCAGAAATGGGGTATCGTACAGATGATTAGATTTTGGTGGTGATCCGGATCATCTAGTGGATGAAAGTACAAACACTGCCTTGGCAGAGGTCTGCGCTCTCCGAGTGCTTCTCTAGTTGCACATGGGATGGTCTCTTTGCAAAAGTGGAGCAAATACACAATGAGCAAAACTCTGTGAGGATCTGCACAATTTGAGGATTGGTTTTGAAGGTCCATATAAAGGCCACTATTGTTTGTGAACGCCGTCATGCCACGTCTATCACGTGAACAATGCCTCCGTACACTGGGTATGGTGGAGGCCAGTTTGAGCTACAGTCATCTAGCCAGGCGTACGGGCTGTTCCCAAACCACAGTTGCTACCCCGTCCTGTCTATTCTCCAGATATGAAGCAGATTGAACACTTGTGGGACTATCTCAGTCCTCGGGTGGCTAATCGGGTTCCCCAGCCAGCAAACAGGCAGCAGCTGATCCAGGCACTTGAGCAAGAGTGGACTAGGATTCCACAGGACACCATCCGATACCTGGTCCGAAGCATGTGCAGACGGATCACCACCTGCATCCAAGCAAACGGAGGCCACACCCGCTACTGACTGTTGTGACTTTGTGTCCGGCAGGTGCCATTTTCTTTTGCTAAGTTTTTAGTTTTGAAATTATTCATGAAACTTTACATTTTTGATTCGGTTTTCCAATATCGTAAACAAATTATTCCGATGAAAAAATTCCAGTTGAGGGTTTCAAAATAAAAATTATGTCGAAAAATATGGTCTGAAAGTTTTCATTGACTGTGGGTGTACATGAGGCTTCTCTTGATATTCTACTGTCTTTATTATGAGTTTTGTTGAACGACGTTTTGATGCTGGACCTGACATGACGAGACAGGGGGGAGGAGAAGAGAGGGGGAGGAGTGAAGGGGAAAGGGGGAAGGAGGTGGTGAAGACCCTCAATGAGACAATATGAACAATAATAACGATAACAACCAGGGGGATAATTATAATGAGAACAATAACTAGAACCAGAACTGAGTAAACTGGACAAAGAAAGAAATGTCAATGAAACTTAATAAATAAGACCTGCTAAATGAGAGATATAAGAGCAGAAAACACAAACAAAACATCATAGACGTCATAATCATAGTAACGCTGCTGCACTATTGTATTTTTGTATTTTATTGTATTTTATTCTGCTTAATTCTCAAGATTTACCTTTACCCCATTCTGTTTTTAGTTTCATTCTACAGTAAAGGATGCAGGTACAGAAAAAAACATTTCACTGTACAATTGTACTGTGTATAACTATACATGTGACGAATAAACCCTCTTTGAATATTTGAATCCTTGAATAAATAACAACAGCACAAATAACACAACTAATCCCAGTACCAAATCTACACATTAGCAGCTGTTCACATGAATCTGCAGTGACAGTGACTACATCAGACTGAAGCAAAGAGCAGGTTTCTGCAGGTATCACTAAATTAAATTTAATGCTTTTTAACCCCTTGATGCCTGTTGTCGCAAATTCGCATCAAACTCCCCCTACTCCAAAATGCAACCAAAATACTATCTATTTGACTGAAAAAACGCAGGCCAAAATGGATTTTCCCACAGTTGGAAATCGATTGAGGGGTTTAAGGGGCTAATGCCCTTTTTAATGCCACTTTAAACAAATTTAATGCTCATGTCCAACTACAGACACAGTTTTATATACAGTTTTATGACAGTTTACCGTCCACAGGCTTTGACCAGCTTCTGAATACTTCCTCCTCCAAGCACTTCAGCTGAAACTTGCATTTTCACATTTTTCCAACATTTGCTAATATTCCCTCTACTCTCTCACCACAGTATGAGCACGCTCACAGCACGTTGCATTCCAAGCATCCGGTGTTGTGACTTGGTGCATTGGTCATAAACAATAGACAATTAAAGGATTCCACCTGTCAATCATCACACTATAATTCCGATCCAAATGATTACATGTTTATATAATCAAAATAAATCATGAATAACTGCTTTTTTTCTATCAAGTTTATTTAATTTTCGAATGCCTCATTTAATGCCATTTAAGGAATTAATTTTCACAAAATCTATTTCATGACTTTTAATGCTTTTCAATGATCTGCAGAAACCCCGTTCAAACATTAAACAGCTGCAGTAAATAACACCTGCATGTGTAAGCAGTACTTTTTCACCTATGAATAGTTTTCTTATCAGCGTTTCTTACCTTTACTGCTCCTACCACTGTTGTAGTAAGTGCTGAGTTATAATGGCTGCACAGGACTATGGAATACATCAGCACGAACCTGAACAAAACAAACACGAGGTTAAAGAAGAATGGCTTTTCTTGTACTTCCACAGACACAGCAGGAATAGGAATGTAACTGAAACTACTGTAACGTACCCCATGAAGCAGGACAACAGGAAACAGAATATGAACGAAATTTGGACCCAGGACTGGAATGCGACTGCCTGGTGATGGAAACATACAAGAAGGTCATGAAAAACAGGAATATGCATGAAGTTCTGGACAAATTCAACCACAATGAAAGGCGGAAAGATCACCTTGTGTAAGTCTCCTGTAAATGCACACGCCAAAAAGGTGGGGATGACGATGATCACAGCGTTATAAAATAAGACGCCGTATTTTCCCAAACCCTGTGCAGACAAAGGGGGAGATATTGTGACGACAAACACAGATTTTGCGTTATTTCCTGTTGATTTGGTATAATCACGTAGTCCTCGTGTGGTTAAATAAAAGTCAACTTCTTTAAGATACATAAAAATGCTAAGATATATTAACTCATTCACTGACATTGATGTGTTTTGGCGTCATTTCAAAGCCGAACGTTGTCTGCCAATGACGTGTTTTGGCGTCAATCGGCTTTCATTGGGGGG
>JAQQZY010000029.1:37375539-37388247 GCA_030068375.1 Ostorhinchus rueppellii | reverse complement strand
ATGTACTTTACAGCTGTTTTGCAATGGAATGGAATGTATTGCACATGCACGTCTCTCAGAAATTGTGTAAAGAAAAATGGAAAATAAAATATTTCAACTCGATTATATGACTTTTGAGATCGTTTGACAACAAAATCAAAATGGTGATCAAAATTCGATTAATTCCACAGCCCTACTCCCAGGTTCAATTCCTCTCTTATATGAAATTTTCACAACTTCTAACCTGTATCCACTGGACCCCCTCCACTGCTCTATGGCCCCCTACAAATGGTGGGCCCCTTAAATTTGTCACGTTTACCCCCCCCCCCCCCTAAAGCGCCCCAGTGCATGGGGACATTCGCAAATTCTGAGACTGCGGACAGTTCATTTCAGGTGAACGTTAGTGCCAGTAATGTAGGATATAGGTGTAAGAAAAGTGTCACAACCTGCCTGTTATTTCAACTGGTTGAGGATGAAATTCATTGAGCAGAAGTACGGATGTAAAAACTAGAGGGACGGTTGATCCCCCCCGACTCCCCCCCAACAAATCACACCCTACATGCATGCCTACATATACACATATTTTTCACTCTCATTTGTAATGGTGTTTTACTCTTTTTATTAAGCATCTCTGTCTTTGCTGCCGTCTCTCTCACTCTCTCACCCACTCTACCTCATTTACTAAAACAATGCTGAGTGCTGAAACAATGTCATAATTAGTCCTGATTGATGTAGCATATTAAGCAGCAAACAATTAGCATACAGTGTATTGCTACCCCGGCCGTCTGAGAATGACTGATGTGACTGACCTGCACTAAGCACAAGCTCAATAACACACTGAGTGGGAAAGAGTGTTGCTTTATAGGCAGCGCCACAGATTTAAGCACATTATGTTGGAAAGTTTCGTGTTATTTTTCTCCCAAACAAATCAATTCAATTAGTAGATAAAAGGTTGAAAGCTCTCGTGGGTAATTTTACCACTGTATTGAGTACTAAATAAGTACATTTTTGCTTCCATATGCCAAATGGGTAATATCTGAGCTTCCTGTTCTCTGTTAGGTTTAAGAAGTATCTGAGGTGAAAATGCCTCAGATTTTGGCAGAAAATCAGATGTACACAATTCATTATACCTACACAAATGTATGAGGATTTAAGAGACACAGATATAAGACTAGTCCACTGAGGTACATTTGATATGGTCAAGCTTATGTAAAGTTCAATCCATCATTAAGAGCCAAGAATACTCCACTGAACTGCAGAGATGGGAAAAGGCTTCCTATTGAAAAGGTGTCCATCGTAGCTGTATAACAATGCAGGAAATATTACAGGGTGTATATGTTCAGCTACTAAAAGGCATTCTGAAGGATCAGTGAAAAAGCACCATGCAGGCACAGAGCAAAAAAATGACACATAGCTTACAATGACTCATACACCGCGTGAGAATAATCAAAAAGGAACACACATAGAGCCATGCCAGGCATTGTTTGCATTTGTGTCTATTTGAATGACTGCATGTCAGTATGATTATGGTTGTCGGTGCATTTGTGTGTGCACATACTGTACGTGTCCACTGGAAGCCACCTGTGTGCAACAGGCCATGTGAGCTGTGATATCGCCGCTGGGCCTGGACCGCTGTAATAGCGCTCTTCGTCATAAAATGTGAGGAATGTAGGTTGGGTTTAAAAGGATACATGTCAGGTGCTTTTAACTTTCTGTTCCAAGAGTTTAGAATTACACCAAATGCACCTCTTTATGATCAACAACATAAATACAAAAACCACTTACTGATTTTCTCCCCGTTCTTCCTTCAAACTCTCTGTCTTTCTGCACTGTATTTCTGCCCACACACTCTCTTCATCTCTCTCTGGGGTAACACAAGACCTTGTGCAACTACTGCAGGGTCTCTAGAGCCGGTAAATCCCTATGAGGGCTCCCACGGCAGCTACAAGCCCAGCCCGGGGCTCCCTACCTGGGGCTCTGTGCTTTGGATATTTCCTTGGGGACCCAGAGACACTGTGGAGGCAGGCTGGAGGTATAAACATAAATTTAATACTACTGGGAGGATTTAAGAGGTGAAGGTAAGGGAGACAGCATGGGAGATTGTAAAAGCAGATGAGGGGAGGAAATAACAGAGTCAGAAAAACGCAGAAAGGTGAGGATGAGAAAAGGATAAGCAAAGTAGTTGCCAGCAAAGTAGTCTTTTCTGTTATATCAAAGTATGCAACTTTTCCCCTGGGTATCGGTAGGCATGACTGGGCAGGATTCCAAAATGCAAATGAACCAACAACAGGTGAGAGCAGGTGAATAAGGTATCTTTCAGTACAGAACAGTAGCTAGCTTACAGTACCTCCTTCTATCCATTACCTTCTATATTTTTCCTCTTTACTTCTGTCTCACCTTTGATGTTTACAGAGCTGTCCATGTCTATTTCTCATTTCAGCTACAGCAAAAGAAGCTTTATCATCACAGACATTTGTCTAAAGAAATCTGCCTGTTTATATCTATTTGCAACATAAATGACTGCAGAGACGCAGAGCTGACATCTCTGAGTGCTGTTTTGTTCTATATGTGTGTGTGGGTGGATTACTGTTAGACAAGATTGCTGACTATGTCTGCATGTTTGCTTATATGCACGTACAAGTGTATGTGTTTGTGCGTTTCAAGCACAGTGGTGTTAAAAGAATGCTTGCATAAAACCACAGGGGACGTGGAGCAGTCCTCATCTCCCGCCAACAGAAAAGGTCAAACTCTTCAATATTAACTCTGACTCAGGTCACCACGCTGATTACACTACAATAACCATTTTGCACGCTGCATCCACAGACCCCGTCGACCCTCACCAACCACACATATACACACTTTTTTTTTTACTTCCATCCTCACACGTCCATTTGGAATTAAAACCCACCCCAAGAGAGAGCCCCGTCGGCGCCCAATCCAGACATACATAAACACATTCTCACACAATCGTCCACAATCACGATCCTTTATAAAGGTCTTAGCATAAACCCGGTGCCCTCGGAGACCCCTGCTCCCCATGCTACGCCACACAGTGGAAATATAAGTTGATATGGAAGAAGTGTGAAAACACACACACACACACAGCAGGCACGAATGGAGTGCACCATTAAGGCTCTGAGAATGTTGTGGGTTTACATTTGGGACCTGACCTAACCTCCAGCCATGGCTTGCTATCAGCATTTCTTCTCACAACAGCAGACTGAAGGTCGATTAGACTACACCACTTCACCCCCATTCTTCAATCTTCCCCAAAATCCTTCCCTTTTTTTCCCAGTTAACACAAGATTTCAGCAGAGTGGGGGGTGAGAAAACTGTTTTTGTCATTCTCAGTATGTGCATGATGGTGAATCATTTTTGGAGATATTATGCAAAACTGCATTCATTACACTGTGTGAGTTGTTGATCACACCTCAAAGTCAGATTAGTTGTGAAATATGGCCATTGTTTCACTGCATATGCATGACAGCTATGTGACATGAGGCAAACTGATAATGAATGATAATAAATCATGTCACACTTTCTTGGCAAACATGTTGCTACAGCAAGCTTCTACATGCATCAAAGAAACCAGTAATGGGTGTGTGTGTCTCAATACCACTACCCTTCCCTCATGTCAATAATTACTGAGATGAAATGGATTAATTTTCTTACAAAGTGGTGGTGTTCTGATTGCTGTCACATAGGAAAGAAAGACTGGAATTAAATAAATCCATAAAAACTGTGAGGAATGCAGAAAGGAGACAGGAGAGAAAATGCAGCAGCAGTAAATATATAAAAAAAAGAAATGAAAAGAAGTCATCATGAGTGAATTAATTTTGGCTCAGCAGCTGTATTAAATGACACCTAGTGAAACGTGTGGCTAAAGCTGTCTTCTCCGGTGCCTCCTTTCTACATTGAATCATCCTAATCCTGTCTAATACTGTACTGCTAAATGTCTGTCTTTTCTGGCTACAATGTCTTACATTAGCCTAGTGTTGTGTTAAATTATTGGGTTCTAGCAAGGCATCAGAGAAAGGAAATGCAGCGGTGTGGATACAAACAGAACAGGATTAAGTCCAGGGCAATTGCACTGACCATCACGGCTATAAGCAGAGCATGCTGGGTACTTTTTTTTTGTGTTTTTTTTGTTTTTTTAACATAACAGAAGTTCATTTTAAGTTACTTCTCAAACATAAAATCCTAAAACCTTAACAAGGTCACCTATATTATTGAAAATGTTGATTCAGAACAGGTAACAGTAGAAGATAAATCAGCTTTAATTGTGAGCTCCACAGCCACATTGGCCACCACCAAGAAACAGCTTCGTGGATAAATCACATTTACCACCAAGGGATGCCACACACTCACCTATCCACAAGCTGAAAAATGAGTTTTAGGTACAAAGGGGAGCCATGACAGATCTTCTCCCTGGTCTCATATCTGCTCCTACTGTGATCTGGGCCATTCGTGGGTGAGGAATGAGGCTCTGGGAGCAAAGAAGGAACACTTCGTCATGTCTGACAATGAGAAGGAGGAAGTGTCAGGTATAATCAGCAAGGTGACGGGGGTGGAAGCTAAGAGGGGTACAATTTGAGGATGGATGAAAGTACGCTGGCATCCCACTTGTTAACACAAAATTATTACTCCTGCATTGTTGGCCACACTTTGGGGTTTACAATAAGACAAGCGGGCAGTATAATAACTTATCTGTCAAAGTCCTTTTGGGAATTCATGGACAAATTGACAATTGAGCATAATTCTGTATTTTCAACACAGATTCTCACTGATAGTGGAATTTATTGCTATTCTCAGGACTGTGACCCTTACATGATTACGTTCAGCAAATACATGGTCAGGGTTTATTCATAGTCAGCTGCATAATAAAGTCATTATACAAAACAGCAGACAAAACTCTGCACATGAAGGATTGTCCTCAGCAGGTTTGATTAACCATCTTATTTTCCTTTCAAATTAAGTGCCGTGGATAGCATTAGGAGGGCATGTTGGAGATGGAACCTCACACGAAGGAAGGAACAAACCTTTTTATTTGTATAATAACATTTTGCCCAATTTGGCAGCTTCAGATTTAGGTCGGTGCAAATTATTCACCCAGTTTTCCATGGGGAATGTAAGTAAATAATCTATTTTTTAATAAGCTTTAACAGCAATGCAGACACAGTTAGAGGTACAGAAAATGAAAAAGAATGATTCTGAGGAATTACCTTATTTGATTCCCCAGATGTAACACAGAGAGTGTGAAAGAACCTGAGCAGAACAAGGAATGATCTATATTGTTCTAAAAAGCATCGGCAGCAAAACTCAGCATCAGCACAAGAACTTAATGACAAAGACACAGGAAAAAAAAACTGAAAATCAGACAAAACTTGAAATTATAGGTGTTGTAACAGCAAATTCAATACAGCCATGAATGTAAATCCAACAAAACAAAAATGCACAATAACCAGTTCTATCAAGCTCAACTTCACTGGTGCTTCAGAAATTTACATAATATTTCAGTACAATCTCAATTATACTGCCTTATTCTCTCTTAATCCCTCAAGTGTCTTGCTCTCTTAGTGTCTCAAATGTGAATCTACATACACACAGAAAAGCATAACCTAATGTTCTGGCCACAAGAGAGGGTGCGCTTAATCACAGTAGATAAGGAGGGAATAAAATACCTTCATTAGCATTTAAACAGCTGTAACTGCACTATAACTATACTTGTATAGCTTGAAATAAACAGATCCACACATGTTCTTACACGTTTTTGTCTCTTACCTGTGTGCACCTTCAACAAGATGTGTTGACCCAGTCATTAAAAGAAGAGCTCTGAATTCAGGAAACTAACTGAATTTGCAAAGCAATTCCAGGCTGAATCTATTTTTTTAGCTGTTTGCGAAGCACATTTCTTAATTTCCATTGATTGAGGAAGATCGACAAAAAGCGCAGAACTGCAGAACAAAGTTTTTACCTTCCTGTCACGCTTAAGGCCTTTTAAAAGGGGCTGCACCCTATTCTCAATATAATATGTGAAGAGAAAGAGAGAGAATGATAGATATCTTTTTATCTCCTTTCCTCTCTGACCTCCAGATGGAATCAGGGAGCTGGAGTGAAACATAGTGCCCAGAGAGGGCAGAGGTTTCTGGGTTACCTTTTCACCACAAGGACCCTAAGACCAGAGTCCCTTCGCTGGAATGAAAGAGAAAAGATAGATGAAAGCAGCAAAGAGGGGACGGCTCCCCTGATCCCCTCCTGTCTTCTCCGTCACCCACCCGGAGGAAAATTTAATAAAGTCCACATACCAAGAGCCACACAAGAGAGAGAAATGAGAACACATGAAAGGAAAGATGGAGAGATGGAAAGATGGAGAGACGAGGAGATGGAGGGGTGGCAGTGATGACTGACCCCTCTCCCACAGTGTCATCTCTGACCTTCAGAATAGCCAGAGAGCATTGAACCCCAGGAGACAGGATGAAACGCATAGATGCCACACACATACCTGCAAACACACACACAAACAAGGCACAACACAAACAATGCTGACACTAAAATAGAACATGTGCACCAGTTCACCTACAAAAATACACACAGCTGACACAAGCATACTCTCTCATGGACACAAAGGTATGCAGCCATTTATTTAAGTTCAGCATCAATTCCTGTGAAATTGGCCTGCGGATTATATGCCAATTTCAAAAATAGGATTTCACAAATATGTCTGTGATTCAGCAGAGAATGAACCCTATTCATGAAGGTACAAGAAGGCAAGAGTCATGGGATCAGCAACACAGTGAGACCTGCGCGCACACACACACAAAAAACAGCCCAAGTCTGGTCCGAGTGACCTTGAGGGAGGATTTGGTGAACGCGTAAGGAGGGAGAGTTGGGGGGGAGACAAATTGAGCCATGCTGGCATCATGGGCCACTCAGACAGCAGCACATGCATGTACAGAGCCAACAGTGTTAGCAGTGGTAGCATTAATGCTTCCCCTTTCATAGATGATTACTCCCAGCAGGAGAGGGGGGGCGCATCTCTTTAATGACAGACTTTCACACCCAAATACTTCAGGAGGGAAGGACAGCAGGAGAGACCGAAGGAGGAAGGAAAGCAAGAGAATAAAGGACACACAGTGGGAGGGAAGGAGAAGGGGAGTAAGGACGAGCATAATGGCAAAGAGTAAACGAATACTCAAAGAACTAGCGCAGGATCGGCAGCAAATACATGCAGAAGAAAAAGAAAAAAACACAGGAACAGCGTCAGTGACGATAAAAGTCAAGAAAAGTCAAAATACGACGGAAAAAGTGGAAAGGGTTAAGAAGAAAACATAAGGGTAAATAAAGTAGAAAAGGATGAACCATGCAACAGATGCGCGTGTCGTGCATGAGGGTGTCTGTGTGTTTGTGTGTGCAAGTGCCAGTTAGCAGATGGTGTCTAATCTATGGAGGGCACCCCCCCCTGCGGAGGCACAGCGGGAGCTAAGGACCCTAAGTGGTGCTCATACTCATCAACCACCATTTGGACTTCTTCAGTGAAAAGGACAACACACAATCACACCCTGAAGTCACGCATCTGAATGTGGAGACATGGATCCACACTTACTCAACAATCTTCAGTGGGATTGCAACAAACGATTTGTACATAATTATAAAACATATATTTTCTCACTTACTCCTCAATTATCCCCTTGTGACATGTAACCCTTCTTATAAGCATTTCTCAGATTTATCCCCGATCACAGTGTTAGTGAATAAGGGCATCTCTGTCGGTCACTACCACTAATTCACAGATAACATAGGAAATGCCATTGATTTTATTGAAAAATCGTATTCTTTTTCCCTTTGGGATATGTAAAGAAATATGGACAAACACTCTGTAAAAACAACTCAGATTATCAATAGAATATTTCACAACCAAACCAAATTCCATCCACATTTGTTTTGCTGAAGTTAAAGCAAAAAAACAAAGATGGCTCAGAATGGCTAAAACTTTCCAAAAGAGTAGAAAAGTAAGAAAAGCAAAGTGTGTTTTCTGTTATTTCAGTGAACTGACCCTTTAAATTTCAGGTTAATTTTCCTTCCCACTCAGTTAATTCCAGAGGTCATTTTATTGAAGTAAATCGCTGAAAAACATTTTTGTAAAATGGCTGTCACGTCAAATCTGTCACAAAATTGGGTCGTTTCGTGACAAATTATAGTAAATAAACAGGTGAGGCTAATGCACTGGAAGCTAAACACTGGCTGCCACGTCTGTGACTTCTTGTTTTGGCACCACATCACTGTCCTTGTCTAACAACAATACAATTGTAGATTTTTGGTTAAAAAAGAATTTTGGTTAAATACTGGGGAAAAAACAGAATTAACCTGAATTACTGATGCAAGTCCAGGTACTACATGAGCAAACATTTGCCCAAAACACACACAGACCCACACACGATAATGTCTATGTAGCAGTGCATGGTGTCTGTCTGGCATCGCCCCCAGTGCTGATGCTGCTGTGACAGCTGTCTGAATCAGCAACATCCAACATTGACTGACTGGCTGAGGAAGGTACAGCCAAGCAGGAGCCAAGAACGAAGGTGCACGGTTGTGAATGCATGTAAATGTGGGTCTTTGTCTATGTTTTTACAAGTTTATGGCTGTTAAAGCTGTGGATGTGTGGCGATAATGTGCATGAATGTGAACATGAATGCAAAAAGGAGAAAATGAGAGAAGAAATAAGGAACCATGTGGGATAAATTAGGCGTTTCTGTTTAAAAATGGAGGTTTTGAAAGCCTGTTGAAAACCTTGGCTTGAACAAAGAGGAACTGTTAGTCACACCGTCCCCCCTTGGGTTGTCCCATCCTGTGACAAGCACTGAATCAGAGGCCATTTACTCAGCAATAGACAGAAATAATAGTGTCTCCAATCAGCAGCTATTCTAATGGGTCTAAATTACTCAGCAGTACTCAATTCTGAAGTTATTTTTTCTAGAGCTGAATGTCTAACGGGATTCTATTGTATCCTTTGTCATGAATATCCAGAGGACTTTGTATAAATTGCATTAGTACACTGAAGGATCTGGGAATTTCTATGCTTTGATGAGCTACATTGTGTTCGAGAGGTGGGTGTGTTTCATTGTGTGTACTGTAAATAGATATGGGTGTATATGGATGTGGCTTTATACATGTTTGCTAAACCTAATGTAATACCGACTGTTCAAGTGACTTTACGGCTCATCTTTTAACCACTCGATTCGTAGCAAAACAACGCGCACGTTTTGTAATACGGAGCAAAGGTGACTCGATGAACAAAAAGGTGAATGAGGTCCTTGTCGCTTCAAGGGGTTCATTCCTCACATATATGGGTCATTCCTCCTCTCATGTCCCATTTTTTTTTTCTTTACTGCCTTTCCAGTACTACCTTTTTAAAATTCAGTCCATATAGCCGACCACTTTACACTATTAAACCCTCCCTCACCCCGCCCCCACAGCAGCTCCCAGTGTCTGATCTGGAGACACAGGTCATTTGTCATCAGAGAGGGGAGCTCGAGGAAACAGCAAGCCCAGCATGGGATCTCCACACTGGGCCTGACAGCTCTCAATGCTTCTCTACAGAATTGCTGAATATAGTCAAGTAGTCAGACAGCAGTCACAGAGAAACGGAGACAAAGATGAAGAACTCGTGTCGGTGTTTGCGACTGTGCGTCAGTTCGTGGGCCTGACTGATTTGCTGCGAATGGCGTGCGTGTTTCGGCCCACAAGCACGAGCCTATTTGCGTTTTCACTCAGGGCCAAGCTCGATTATGGACAAGGAGAAGGTTAAAGCAAAGTGGAATGCAGAAAGCATGTGCATATATAGAATAACCTGCACCCTGCATTCACCTACACAATATAACTGCCAGGGTTAAGGGGTTATAATGTTGAGTGTCCCGCTCCTTTGTGTGCGCTCGCTTTCACTGACCCCATAAGAACCAATATGACTCTCATTACTTACACACACACACACACAACACACCCACGTACACACATTCAGACTCTCATTACAAGCCGTCCCAAGGAAGAGGAGGAGGCAAACAGGAGAAAAGGGGCACTGTAAATGCATTCTCAATCTCTTAACTTTCTCACCTTTCCGCATTACATCTTCTCTGGGATGAGAGGGAGGTAGTGAGGAGGAAGGCGAGCAAGTTAAACTGAATAAAATAACATGAGGACAGCAGGGGCAAGAGAATAGATGGATCAGAAGAAAGACACACAGACAAACAAAGCACTACACGGTAGGCAGAGAAAACAGGTAAAAGGCTGAACGAACAAGAGGACGCTGGATTAAGAATAGCCGACCCCCGCTGTGACACTGTTAGGGTGTACGCTTGTATTTTATCCCAGTGTACATGCAGATATGGTATTGATTTGGGCTGTGAGGGGTAGACGGTGGCAGAGGGGTATTAAATAAAAGAAAAGGGGGGAAAGAAAGAATGAGAAAAATCAATTTTATCTGCTTTAATGGCAGACAGCCCTCGGAAAAAAACAGGAAAGAAAGGCAACAGAAGGGGGGAGGAGAAGGAGAGAATGAGAAAAAGGGAAGAAATAAAATAGAGTGTGTTGGTCAGCAAGCCAAGCCAGTTCATTTGAGCCAGGCTTTTTATGGTATATCTACTTTCTCTGCAACCTTCCTTCAGTCCACACTCCTTGGCTTTTGTCGCTGGATGCACTGGTCAGCAAATTCTGCCTCTTTGTCTGCAGAACCTTCACCTTTCCTTCTGTTGTCAATAACTGTATTGCTACCAAGGGTGGGTGGAAAGGCACCGAGCCACACTTGGATGCACAAACATACTCACGCAGAAATAGACACAACGACACACACTAATAGACAAAGACACAGACAGGCACACAAAACCTTAAAACACAGCTCGCATAAGGCCCACACCAATCAGGTTGCGGCCCAATAAAAAAATCTGTTTTTCCGTGTCACCAAATTTGCAAAGTGTGTCCCTGTGAACTCTCGTCAACAAGCTGCTTTGCGGATGTGTGCGAGTTCAAACCATTGCGTGCCAGGAATCATCTGAGGAAATCTTTTTAGCGGGACAGCAAAAGCCAGACGGCGGCCACTTATCTACCGGCCGCCACCCCCTCCTCCACGCCCTCCTCACCCCACCCTCCACCCAAACCCCATCAACGACACAGGACCAGGCAAGCGTGAGAGGACGGCCAGCGATAGACACGAAATGTGGCACGAAATGTAGAAATGGAGCCCCTCGAGCACACACAGAGTGAAGCATACAGACGTCTCAGCCTTCCAGCCAAGCCTACAGTGTGGTTAACTCATGGCATGCCATTCACGACCAGAAGCAGCTGTTCTTAAGAAAGACGCTAGAACTGGATGTGAAAAAAAAAAAAAAAAAAAAAAATCTTGGTATTAAAGTAACCAAGAGGAACGATTTCACTTTCACACAAAATTTTCTAAATAACTAAATAACACAGCACATCTCCTTTATAAAAACAAAACAATAAAAGCCTGCATGATGATAAATAACCTGTGTAATCTTTTTTTCATGCTAATAACAAAGTTAGTATGTAAGATCAGTACCATGACTTTTTAGTTTTGCCCTTTTCCAAAATAAGTTTACACGGATTTTAAAATGTAATTTTTTTTAATTAGTTCATCATACTATATTCTCCATCCAGATGGCTAATATAATAACCGGAAAATTACATCTTTATGTCTGCGGGTGGGTTTGGATAACCTTTAAATTTGCAGTACATGGGTGATCTCTTGCTACTCTGAAACACATCCCACTGACCTTCCAATTAGAGCTCACTACCCAACGGCGGCAACACAGTAAATCTGCCCAGGCTGCAGGTTTAGACACCAGTATAAAACAGCCTGCTATAAAATCATTACTAGGCTGTAAAACACTAGAAAAATTCACTATTAAAAGACCGGCGGAGACACAGAGAAAACAAAGCCAGAAGCAGAGAAATTATTCGGCCCAAATACGTGGAAGTAAAACATTTGCACAACAGAAACAGTGACACTTATATAAGCAGATCAGCAAGTACCGAGGTGACGTTTCCTGTATGGGTTTCAAGGACGCGGAATATGGTGACATCACCGACAACGTTAAGATACAAAAGCGTCATGATTTCACGCTAAGTGTATTTATACAAATGCTCATATAAGACGTGCAAATAATAGCAGATCAATCATAAATTAGTTTATCTTTTCTCACACATGACAGTAAGCCCAGTGAGCAAATCAGCATATGGCAGTGCTGAGCTTTGCTGTGACATTTAATTAAGTGAGTGTTTATGTAGAAAATTCACATAAATAACACATGTTCAGACAAATGTATCAAAAAGACAGCAGCTCACCCTCCACTAGGCATGTGGGTATTTAAAGTAAATGCCAACCGTAGCCATTAGCTGAGGCATTTTCTGATGAGACTCTTCTTGATAGTGTACTAATTAGGTCTACAGAGTTGTGAAGGGGCTAATCACAGTGTACAAAACTATACAGAAAATTATATTTCTTTTCAAATATCCGATGTACGTAAACATAAAACAATGAAATATGATTTGCAGTTGAATGTAAATATGCAAAAACGCACCATTAGTGAAGTAATTAATGCTGGGGAGTGATGATAATACATCTAACTACTCTACTGCCTAATTAGTGACACCATAATACACCATTATATCATATTAATGGCAGTACATTAGTGGTGACAGGGGGCTGGTGTTGGGATGGGG
>JAQQZY010000029.1:37355008-37375529 GCA_030068375.1 Ostorhinchus rueppellii | reverse complement strand
CCCCCCCCCCCCCCCCCCCCCCCCCCCCCCCCCCCCCCCCCCCCCCCCCCCCCCCCCCCCCCCCCCCTTGGGGCAGATAGAGCATGGAAAAGGTCACAGAAATAATTTATCAGCCGCAGTCCAAACTGATTGGAGACAGAAATCTTCTGACACAAATGAAAAGTGAAGCTGTAGTGCTTTGTAAGCCCAGTCTTGATGCAGATCTAAGGCAGTCCCAGGCCACCGTGGGAGGAGGATTCCCTCAATTAACTTCACAGTGAGACTGAAAGGGGTCTAATCCATACCTGCTAGCCACAGAAGCATTCCAACACAGGCACATTCAGTCAAGCTGTAAGTAAATAAGCATGAGTTCGATGTATACGGTTCTATTCACATCCTATGATCAGGAGTTTTATTCTACAACACATGTGTCAATTATGCGGCCCAGGGGCTCAAATCTGGCCCGCCAAAGGGTCCAGTCTGGGCCTTTGGATGAATTTGTGAAATGCACAAATGGATATTAAGATATTAATCATTTTAGTTCAAGTTCCACATTCAGACCAATTTAATCTCAATTGCGTCAGATCAGTAAACTACTATCATAATAATAACCTACAAATACTCACAACTCTAAATTTTTCTCTTTGTAAATGTAAATATTTTCACATATTTACACTAAAATAAAGTATAATTTCATAAAAAATGTAAATAATCTGAACAAATATAAAGAACCTGAAATGTCCTCAGAAAAGTAAGTGCAATTTAACAATATTCTTCCAGTTATTATAGTTATATAATGAACATGTGGAAATGATAAACTGAAGCATAATATTGTTAGTTGCATGTATTTTTCAGTTTGTACATGTTATTCATATTGTTTGAAAGGATAGTTTGTAGATGTAAACATTTTCATTGTTTCATTTTATTTTTTCACTCTAAAACATAGAGAAAAGTTTGGAGTTGACCTTATTATACATTATGTTCTTATTTCACAGGCTCGACCCACCTCAGATCATGTTTAGTTGAATGTGACCCCTGAACTAAAATGAATTTGACACCCCTGTTCTACAAGATGCCACCTCTGTTGTTTCCCTGATACCACAGCAAAGCCGTTTTCTTAATATCTAAGTTTTTATTATTGAACTTTCTCTTAATTGAAATTCTTTTTTTCATCTGGGATATTTCAAAAAAAAAAAAAAAAAAAAAAACAAGAAATCTTCACACATAAAAATGAATGATTGCAACAAAAACCACAGCAGTTTTTAATAAGTTAGAGGCGAGTCTCTAAAGAGTTTAAACACTACAAAAGATAAAAACATCCACTATTGTAAAAGCTGTTAAATGCAGCATGCAGTCTGTAGGAAGGAAACAATACAACAGATCAATGGTAAGCTTGTAGTGTATGGCATTTTGTTCTGGAAAGAAGTGTTTAAAGTCAAAATAACAGCGCAAGCCTGAGAATAACAGACATTCTATCACTTATCGATCCACATTTATTACTTTTAAATGTGGGTAATTGGGTAGAGTTTGGTGCAATCTCCGTCTGCATCTTTATAGAATGGCTCCAGTAGGTGTATGGACCTTAAGTGCACTCGTAAATTGGTTTTATGAGTTTCTGAGACATATTGCTGTTAATGTTTCCACTCGACGGCTTTATGGTCACAGTATAGTGACTCCAGTGAAAGATGCTTTCTAATATATTACAAGAGTGATGTTGATAAAAGAAATATAGAACTTGAATGGTGGAGTTTAATTTCAATTATATGATCATACTTGGTAATACAAGTTAATATGTATTATGTAGGATAAAGGATTACAAATATCCTCTTGTAACTGGTATGGATCAGTGATTTAGAGCTGAAATTCAAGACGTTATTTTCTTGTGATTGGAATACACACGTTTATTGAAGATCCGTATGTAATATTGCCGAATATTATGGTGTTTGTGCGTTTGCATAAGTGTGTGGATAAGCGTTAGTCTACACCGTGTACAACCCTCTGTATTATTCTCCAGATGTTCTCTTTCACAGCTCTGTAAAAGGCTGGTGGCATTCAGCCGCCTTTCTATCCGCCTTCCATCATCTCCATTCCCCCTGCTCACACCATCCGATCCCTCCATCAAAGCAGGCCACTTTGCCAAACATGATCCCTGCCTGTTGTGTGTTGGTTTGGTTTCGAGAAGCGGATTAAACAGTTCCCACCAACTCTCTGATGTGGACCTTATCTCAGGTTTCTCTTGACACTGGCGGTGCTGTGGTGTTATTAGAAGCTAAAAGGCTTTGTTATGGAACACAAAAGGCAGAGCTAGGCAGCAGTTAGTAACGCTTTGTTAAGGGTCAGAGAGGTGTTAAATAGACTACACCTGGGGCTGTGTTAACACCTTCACCTGAAACATTCATACTTCAATGGCAGGGTGTTCCATTGAGTGGGTGATCTGGAAGAGGAAAACTGGGCGGGACTTGCAGAGAGTTTGTACCAAGAAATATCAAACGGCATGAAGAAATAAACAGTTTTTAAAAAATATTCCAAACAGAACCCAAGATGAGGTTACAGATCAGTCTTATTTTCCCATTACAAAACAATGGGGTATTATCGTCTAGAAACATTCTCACTCTAATTCTCCATTGATAGCCTCCCTTTACTGTTGTTGGAGTACAGCCAATCACTGCTCTTCTCTGGAGGTTGCTGTTTATTGATTGTATCACATGGTTGTAATGTGAAGTCGGTGCTCCCCTTACCTTCCTGAAGTAGTGGAAAAACTTGCCGGATTAAACGCTGACAAATGCTAAACCTCAAGTTTACAGCATGGATAACAAAACAGGTCTATAGCAGCTATGAATATTTCAAGCAAAAATGTCCCAAAATGCACACTTAAACCTTTTCATTCAGCGATCAAGTTTAATTCACCTTTAAAATATATTCGCCCACAGCGGAGACCCAGAGTAACTTTGGGGGGAGAAGCAGACCACATTCTGGGTCGGCTCAGCGTCAGGCCTTGTTACTCCGGATTCCCATCTCGTCTCCCTCCCACCTCCTTTCATCCCCCTCTTATCCCCCTCTCCTCTCTCTCGGCAGACTAGTCTGACTGGCCTACACACGCGATCCTCACGCTAGCTGGGCCTAAGCCCCGTAAAGGCTAACACAAGCTCTGTGTAAAAACTCCTATAGAGGCCCACCTCCAACCCTCTATCCCACTCACTACCCCACCAATCCCCTTCTCCCCTTCTTGTGCTGCCTGACTACACTTTCGCTTCGCATTACTTCTGCTATTCTAACTTTTCCACTTCTGAGCACTATCAATTATGCACTAGAATAACAGTGGGGCCAGGCTTGGCAGCAGGACATAAAGGCCGATTATGAGTGTGAATAATTCAGCCATCTTCGTGCCATGTTCCTCTTAACAGTGATACAGCCAGGAAGGCTTTGCCGCTAATGTACAACGGCAGACGCAATCAGACCTGGCCTTAATGTGAGGACAGCTCTCCACGTCCCAGGGAAAGGAGAAGATGGAGAGCTGAGGACATAAAAGTGTGGCTGTACTGCATTATTAAAGCTGCTGTGAACCTGATGTCACTCACAGATTGACAAGTCTGACACCGTCACGTACCTGGCAACTGACACCCCTCAATCCGTCAATATGTTAACAAGAGAACCCAGCACGTCCAGGACCAGCCTTCAAACAACCTGATTGATCTAAGTGTATTTGAACAAGTTCTGAAAAACAAAAGTCGTCAACAAAAATCAGGACCGAATAAAAACCAGAGGAATTTTCTACAGACTGGGCATCATGAATATTTTGAATTAAGGATATAAAACTAGACAAGACAACCTTCTGTCACCTTCATGCTGGCAACATGTCTACTTTGACTTCATTTCTCATGAATAGCGTGCAAGATTTGCGAGTACTACTTCTTAGAGATCACAAACAGTGATGAATATTTCATCACTCCACCCAAAACCAAGCAGGCGGTCTTGATCCAACACAAGAAATACAATGAACCTTTTTTCCCACTGGCTAATAACCAACTTGTTTCTCTTGTTTCTCATTAAAAAAATATTTTACTGAAATATTTGAAAATGATCAAGTATTTTTCCAAGAAAAGTATAAGATACATTTCCTCCATTTTGTTTTGGTTGAAATTGAATCGTAAAAGTTTTTTGCAATTTTAATCAAAGTTTGTTGTTTTTTTTTTTTCCCCCAATTGTAAAATGCTCTGAGGGACACAGTAAAATATACAGTACATATTAACTCCCGTGCAAATATCGGTCTTGACTTCTTACCTTATAAATATTAAAGGTATTTCAATCTCAAAACAGCCAAATGCTCTCCCGGTTACAGAATAAATGAGCCCCTGCAATCCCACTTATTTATGCTTCCGTTTGCCATACAGAGTCTAATCCTGGCTGGAATGTCTCTGGCCACAGAGTCCAACGGCCCCAAGGAACTCAACAGCAGGTGAAACTGAACTCTCTGAGGACTTGTCCTGCCACACAGCTACTCCAGTAGTTTCACCATGTACTTGAAAATGAGCCTCTATTAAACAGGAGCCCAAAATATGTGGGAAAACTATACTTGCAGCATCCATGTTTATGTTTTAATAGAGGTATGGGCAGAAAATTAAAACAATCCAAAATGTTTTCAATGTTCTTTTGGAAAAAATACTATATTTTCTTAAGAGTTCCCATTTTATCTGACCCCTGACACCACCACCTGGTAAAGTATGGAAAGATTACAAACAGATTATTCAATAAGAAGGTTATCCAGTAGCCACTATAACTATTCAACTCTTGGAACTCTGAAAATTGATGCAAGATCACAAACTTCAGACACTGTTTCCAGCTTTTCCACATCATTTTCTTTTTAAGCTGCACACATGCTGTCGCTGTCTGTCTTGAATTTGCGTTCTGGATTTTATACAATCAGAGACAGAGTTATTCCAGTGCATGTTTGGGAATTAAACAAAAAGAGCAATGTAAAAACAGGACGGAAAGGAAAAAGTATCCACAACAATGTCAGACAAGTACCGCGGCCACAACTCTGAGCCTAATGCTGACAGTGGACACGCCGGGTCACCTCAGCGGGACCCCGACAGCTAAAGACAAGGCCTGTACAGTTAATGATCTCATAATCCCAGACACAGGAAAGAGGAGGGGAGGAGGGCAGGAGTGAGGAAAAGAAGACAATATGCCATGAAGAGCAAAAGGGCGGGAGGCGACTGACTGGCCTATATATTGCTGGGATACATAGAGGGATAAAGAGCAGGGGGCATGATCTGGGGAGGGGGATTAGGACAAAGAGGGGAGTTACTGAGGAAAAAATGCTAATGTTAAGATGCACAGTAGCTTTTGAACCCGTTGAAGAGACCCAGAGCCGAACCGCCACCCCATTTTATCTCCACCTCACCATTTACAAAACAAGGTGATAAACGTCTCTTGAGAAAATCCTACATTAGTGATGTTTTGGCCTTCAAAGCTCAACAGCAGGATTATGGACATTAAAAAACTTTTGTGAGCATGACCATCCGGAGGTAAAACACACACTTCTAAGAATGTAGCCATGGGCAGCACTCATCACCTCTGTTTATCCGAGGGGCTTAGGCCACTTTGGGGACTCCCCTTAAGTCTCACTTATCTCATTAGACCCTTAAAACTGATTAATATGAATGCCAGCAGAGGCCGGCTCAAGGCATTCTTAAGAAAGGAGGGAAGGAGGAAGAGAGAAGAGAAAGATAGGAGGGGGGGTTAGAGGAAGGGGGTTTTTGTGTCTCCGGACAATGAGCTGATGGCTTTTTAAGCCTCTCAGTGGCTCTGGGTTAATACCCAAGACTGCAGTCATGGGATAGGCCGCAGTTCAAAGGCTGCTGCACTCCAAGGCCCGCTGCTCGCTGATTTAGAGGAAGAAAATAAACAAGCTGAATAAATACATCTCCTGCAACTTGAACCTCGCTAAAGAAATAATGAACTGCTCTTCCAAACCAGAGTGATGTGTGTGTATGTGTGTGTCTGCGTCTGCTTGTCAGTCTATGTTCTTTAGGGTGTCATATTTGGTTATGTGGGATAATGTTTGGAGTAAGCCGGACCAGTCAAAGCTGGGCTCAGATGAGAGGAAAGGGTGAAGATGGGATTTATCACACATTCCGGGGATCAATCGGTTTCCCTTCAGGGTGAAAAATACACTCTGTACAGTTTCACAGAGGAATACAACCACTGCACATAAACAAAGACTGGCTACACACACACACACACACACACACACACACACAATGCAACTTCACAAAATGGGAGAAGTATCAAGCAGTTCTCAGAGGAGCAGGCTCAGAGAATTGGGTCAAGAATAGTGCTATGCTCTGCTATAGTAAAAGGTGTGTGTTTTTTGCTGCTTCATTAAAGCAGACTTGGAAAGCAGAGGTCAGCTCAGGATAACCACAGATTCACACATTTTAACAGGCCACTACATACATATGCACATGTAAAAGATGTGAGTAAACATGCAGACCTGCCCACATGTAAACCCACAAAGACCAACACACTGATCTCAACATCAAACACCTCTCAGATCCAATAGAGGATGTCAGTTTCAGTTCTGTGGAGATATCAGATCTTGAATCATTTCTGAAATTGTTAAATATGTGTTTGATTCCAGAGCTCAGATCACGCAGGCATCTGTTGCCTAATAAAAGACTTGGAGCCACTAGAGTACTTCAGAAAAGATGTTTTTCAGGCCTAAGTATTTGTTGAAGTTCAATTTATGAGTCTTTTTTTTTAAACAGTGTGATACATGTAAAAAATAAATAAATCATTAAATTTTTTAAAAATCCCACTTAGCCTTATTAGATTCACAGCTTTAAAGCTGAACCAAAAAAAGTTAAATATATATATCTAAAGCAACGTGTTTGATGATACAATTATCCACATTCCAATAATAGCCATGCTTATTTATGAGTTTTATTTGCAAAATATTAACATTTTTGAGGAATATTCAACCATTTGGAATTAAAACCTCCATATAAATAACGGACAGCATTAAATAAATCCAGAATGTGCTACATATATTTTAATAAAAACATGCACTTTCAAGGACACAATGAGCAATGTGTCACAGTTGTTTAGACCAAGATGCAACTTAGGACCACATCACCAGCCCCCAAGTAAACACTGCCCTGTGTGTGGGAGTCTTTAGTGTCAGAGGAAACAAAGCAGGGGTCTAAACCTGAGCAGGCTTAATCCTGTCTCTG
Source organism: Ostorhinchus rueppellii (assembly GCA_030068375.1). NCBI lineage: Eukaryota > Metazoa > Chordata > Actinopteri > Kurtiformes > Apogonidae > Ostorhinchus > Ostorhinchus rueppellii. The sequence continues at coordinate 37,368,315 of JAQQZY010000029.1, read as the reverse complement.
TAGAAAATAGCCCCGGTGTCACTAAAGCCGCACCGCAAAGACGACACCTCCTCTGGGTAAGGACCCACAGTTTGTCCCCTGGAGAACCACCACCAACCCACCAACCACGGTTACCACCAGGGAGACAGACTGACAGCAAACCGCATGCATCTTTAAACCCTGGCAAGGACAGACAAGGAGGCGCGGGGGCTGATGAGCTGGATGGTGGAGGGAAGCAGATGAGGGAGGATGGATAAGGCTGGTTTGAAAGGAGGGAAAGTGCCACCTCTTCTTTTGCACACACTGTGTCACCCCTGACTACTACAGGCCTCTCCCCTCATGTCTGGCACTTGCATTATACTACTCCTCTCCTCCCTTTTTCTGTCCAAAAGTATACTACAACTTCAGCTGTGCGCTCTCCCTTTTCCTTCACCATTCACACCATCCTCCCCTCACTCCTCTCCTTCGCCTTCTCTTTTTTTCTCCCTCCGATTGAAGCGCATGCATTACTTTCAGCCCTGGCTGTGTAGAGTGGACAGAGAGAGCAGAACAATGGCCGCCTTTCAGCCTCATGGCCCAGCATTGAGGGGGGGCACTGGCTGCTAGTATTTTTCTCTACTGTCAATTCAAACAGGCTAATGTGGCTAGCTTATTATTGGCACGTCTGGTCACAACGGTAGAATGAACAAAGTGAAAGCAACACAGTTTGACTGTTTGTTTATTTATACTTATGTTCAGTGGAAAATTGTCGCAGCAGAGGGTGCTTAACCAAGAGGTGTTCATATTATAAACAGGCCAATGCATCATTTGTGTAATTTATCCCAACTACCGCAAGTTTGCGTGGCTGCACAAACACAAACACAGAAACAGCAGATGAGAGAGAGCAATGCTGTGTATGACATCCAAGGAGAATAGTGGCATGGAGGTTAGTAGGTGATAACAACGCACCAAAAATGACGTCAAAAATGTTTATTTGAGAATATAAAATTTTGGGAAAGGAGCAGGCAGATTGTGACAGTTCCAACAGGGGAGCAGACCACACAATTGTACAGTCGGCCTGTGTGTTTCTCACTCCGTCTGTGAAGACGAATTGCCACATGAGTCATTTACAACAGCCTACAACTCGTCAATTAGGTCTTTATTCACAAGCTGGAGATGTGTTCTCTTCTGGGATCTATTCTCCACACTGCTGCCCAGCTAGAAAAACATCCAGTCACTCCCCCGCAGCCCCCCCAAGTTAAATAAGGAAAACGGCAGCGTAAGGTCCGAAGCCAGCCTACCATGAAAGGAATTATCTGTGGAAAATGTGTCTGGCAAAAACCAAATAGCCTCAATCGTTCCTGTCACATTTTCCAGCTGAATAGTGAATAGTGACAGAGAGAAAAAAAAAAATGTAAAACCCATCAGTCGTTTTGGCCTCCACATGCTGGTGTAGTTCCTGTAAATAATGTGACTTTGACAGTAAATGAGTTTAATGAGGTCAGATCAACCAAAACAGAAAAGCTGGGTTAAATCAAGCAAAGGCATGCAGTTTGGTCCTAAAAAGTACACTTGAAATTCTGTAGGCCGAGAGCAGAGGGCACAGAAGGGTATCAGAGTTCTCTCAGTAGCGCCCCTTTCTGGTCAGGGGTGATAGATCAGCCATGCGTTACTACAGTAACAGCTGCTTCAAAGCCTCCATCTTACAGAGGAGAGAAAAGGAGCTGAAGAAGGATATGGTAGCGCCATTTTCAGCCATGACCCACACTGCCTGGAAAAACCAAACCCATGCTACACGATAACAAGATTTGACAGAATGCTGTTTAAGGCCTTATTAGACCTGTAGAAATTCTGTACTCTTGTTAATCACTTTCCCCAGAGTCTGAAAATGAAACAACTTTTCTACGGTGGAAGTTTTTTTTTTCTTTTTTTTTCCTACATTCATATTAACTGAGATCTGGAAATACACTCAGGTGTTCGTGGTAAAAATACAACTTGGACTGGATCTGCTCCCACAGAAGCTCTGGGGTGGCACAAAGTAACTTTAGAAAAAATAAAGAAACAGCTGAGGGAAAAGATACTTCCCATAACTTTGAGATTTTGAGTGAAACTGAGACAGTGAGAGTAGGGAAAGAAAAAAAAATTAGTCTCTAAATAAACAAACTAGACTAGCAACCAAAATGCAAAAAAGGAAAACATTTTTATTGTTGTCATGGTGGAATAGAAGTCTTGCATAGAGCTACACACATGTGGACGTTGCATAAGCTGGTTAATACTTTATTGTTTCCAAGTAAAGCTATATGGAACGTTCCTCTGAAAGCCACGGGTGGAATAACGGCTAAAAGAAAGATCGCTTCGCTGATAGCAGTGTTTCAGCACTCCATCTGACCTTGGAGTGATTACTCTGAAAACAAAAACCTGGACATTAAAATCTTCCTGAGGCAGGGGACGGAAACATGTGCAACTCAAATGAAGCTGCCATTCAATATCATCCATTTCTATCAGAATAAAAAGTTCTCCATACGCTTCATGGTGGATAACATGTAAATGAACTGTGAGATTTTTAAGGCAGTTGGAACCCTTTTAATACTATTAACCTTGGTCCGATGAAATAATCTAATCATGAATAAACAGGCTTTTACTGTTGTACTTTGGTAAATAAATGACTGGAATACAGGTCTAGAAGAACAGATTGGAAGGAGAAAATTGTTTTAAAGGAATATAAGCTTAATGTGCATATGTGTTAACATTTTAAAAAATTTACTAGACTTGTTACGGAGCAGGTATTTACTTTATTAATACATACGTATATATAAATACATTGGGAGATAACTTGAATTTTGAAAGAAATACTTAATTTAAAGCTAATTATACGTATAAAATATATTTTTAAAAATTAAATATTCGGTTTTAGTGTGTGTAGACTGCCTTTACAGTAGTGGTTAGAACTACAGTCGGACCACCAGGCACCCCGGCAACAGGGCTGCTTCTGTCCACCACACAGCACCTCCGCAAGGGTCACGGCCAAGAGTCCTCCCCCTCTCCCATCGTACGCTGAAGAACAGCTGCTCTGCCAAGCACATTGACTAAGCACTGACTACTGCCTGCTGGGCTCATTTTCTAGTTAATAGAAAAAAATCCAATTTAAATGGAAAGTGCATTTACAGGTCTAGTGAGAAAACACAGAGTGCCATTTAATCCCAATAAAAATACTTCTCGGTTTCATCCCGTAAACACCATTATTACAGTTTGCTGCTTTTCCGTCAGGTCGTGGGTTTGTTTTTTCTATATCCTCTGTCTTGCGGTCTTTCTTTGTGTCCCCCAACAGACTCAACTCAGTCCTCGCAGCTTGGTTGGTGCTACCGCCTGCCAATGCCACAGGCGTAAAAGAATGACAGAGCAAGAGGTCATTAACAAGAACTAATCAGCCCTCAGACAGAGATGGACGGAGAGAATGAGCCAGAGCCGTGGAGAGAGTAAAACACGGCTCTGAGCGAGTGAGTAGAAAATGATAAAGACGGCTGAAAGAGCTGTCATGGGGTCAAAAACTACCTACTAAGGCAATAAAAAGCAATGGAAACTTGAGTTTTTTAACAAACACTTTTGAGTTTCTGAACTATGTATAAATAAAAAGAAGTTTTGCATTAGTTAAAAAAAAATTTGTGATGTGTGTAAACTAAGTCTACCACCATCCATAGAAAACATGCAAGTGTGTTACTTGTACATGCAAACATACACAAGCATTAACTATAAAAGAACATGCAGATAAAAAAAAAAAACTTTTCAAACACCAACGCAAAGTTGTCGTTGATAACTGAGTTGTAACTACTGCACGCATGCTTGCAACAAAAAAATAAGAACCTAAAGACTACAACACGAGGTAGCACGTATAAAAATGCTCTCCGGGCTGTTTGTTGAGATACAAATTATGCAGCAAAATACAAATCACCTTGAGCAATTTGCATGACCACAACCGCATCAAACTGTTTATGTTAATAACACCCTGCACTTCAAGGAGAGTTTTAGTAACTAGTTTGTCATTCATGGGCCAACTTTCTGCTTCGTTATTCCTCGCCGTATGTGTATGACCTCTCCCTGCGCTCCTCTCAGAATGGGCCTGACCTCTGCGCGTCTTTCTCCACCATCAACCGTGGAGGGACTCCCGAAATATCTAATTGTATTCATTCATTTTCTGCACCCGGCAAGGAGAGACAGAGAGGGAAAGAGAAAGAGAGGAAGGGAGGGAGGGAGTAGGAGAGAACGAGGGGCAGAGTGCCGGGAGGCAACACGGGGAGGAAAGCAGGGAGATATGGGGAAGAAGAAAGGGCAGACGGAGAGAGGGAAGAAAGGAAGGGTCCTCTCCTCGGCATTACAGCTGAAACATCACCAGAGCCCCAGTCTGTCCCATCATTAGAATAAATACTCAGCAGCAAAGACAGTCCACCACAAAGCACAGGACACAATCCACCAGGAGAAATGTATTTTAAGTGTTTCCACAACTCTCCAAGGACGTTTTCCACACTTACTGCACTTCTCTTAACTGACCCTCGAAATAACTCAAGTGGTTGACGACCAATACGCCGAATGCTTAAATTACAGTACGATAAGACAATCTGAGAGAAAAATCTCAAGTCTGGTTTTTCAATTCTCAGAATGAAAACCAAATGAGTATAGAAGTGGTTGTGATAAAAACAAAAATGAGCGAGAGATCCGGAAATAGACACGGAATACAATGACCTTCGCACTAATAAAGTGGTTCGCGTATTTCTATTCTCACGCTGGAGGTTTGAGACAAAACGGTGGAATGAAGCCAACGAAGCAGTGAGGAAATCCCCTCAGCCCATGCCCCAGTCGCCAACAACTCACAAAGTCCACACAAACAACTGGAGTGCTGCTGAAACTAGTCAATTAATTTAAAAAAAATAAAATAAAAAAATTATCAGTCAGTTTTTCTGATTTTAACCATTAGAAAAGCACAGATTAGAAATTCCAGCACCAAAAAACAATTATTTCTGAGACACAAAAAATTCTGACATTCTTTGTTCAATATTTGACAAACTGAGCCATAAATGCGTCTACACTTAAGTCTAAATAGTCCAATCAGTGAGTTTTCTAAACCATTTTTCTTGGAAAAGTTATCATTTTCTCGAAATTCAAGCAACCTGAAGTCCAAAAATGATTATTCACTTTTATTTCCTTTTTCAATGTGAAATTTAAAGGCAGTAGCACATACATTGCGGAATGAATGCGTCAAAGTTAGTGAATAAAACTGTGTTTAGATACTTTTTTTCCCTCCTATGTGGAAAATTGAATTCGTTTATGTGCATTTTAGGTGCTTATGGTGGTAAGCAGAGCATAACGTATTGCATACAGTGATGTGAATCATCCAACTTGGGCACAATAAATTAAAAGCAAAATGAATTTTGTGACAAAACCAACCTAAAACTAAATCTTTACCATGATGGATTATGTAGCCAAGGCAATTTTCAAGTCTGTAGAATCTGCAGTTTTAGATGGTAAAAAAAATGGACGGAGAGAAATTGCTTTTTTCAAGAGGTAGTAAAATAAGCTCTGAGCTGTTCACACACCAACAGATATAATGTCAAAGACAGAGTAAAAATGTTAAAAAAAAAAAAAAAAAAAAAGTGGAATCATCCTGTTTAATCACCTCATGAGATTATTAAAGCTAAAAAAGTGTTTGTACCGTTATAAATGAACATGTGTGTTTCATCCCTTTGTGTTTGCATGGGCGTCCAGGCTGTAAATTCTTGAAGTCGCTGTACTTTCGGTGTGACTGGGAAGCCTCAGAACAAAGGCAGACACAAGCAAATTGCGTTTCGGTGCCACGCCAGCTCTCTACAGTAATGCATGAAGAAAGGGACTCAATATTTATTAACTGAGTCATCAATAAGGCAAGTTTGCTATCTCTCCTTCTTTCTGTCTCCTCTGTTATGTGTTACCTCTCTGGCTTCCTGCCTCAGCCCTGCAGGGGTGAGAGTCAAACAAACTCTATTTAGTGTAAGTAGAACAGAGTGACTGGTGTTAGCAGCATTACAGCCTCTGTGAAAACCTGTTTCCTTTCCTCAGGCAAGTCAGAGCTTCATAAACAGATGAGGCTCAGGAAGTTATCTATTCCTCTGAAAACCACAGAGAGTAAACGGGACAAGATTCACACAGTTCAATCAAGCAAAAAGCTTTATTTTCTCCCTCTACCCGCTCTAATGTTTTAAACCCTGGACTAATAGTAGATTTGTTCACATGTCCCTTTTTTTTTAGCTGATATTTTACTTCCCTGAAACTGAGAAAACTTGTCAGCACATCTGGAAGATATCAAGTTAACTGAGCAGCCAGTCAAGTCAAAACTTTTTCGTTGGAAAAAAAATTGTCTCAACTAATGAAAGCATGTATATCATTAGAACAAATCAGGATTTAACTCAAAATTGTGTTTGCTTCCACTGAAGAAAGCATTCCATAAATAAACACCCTGGGTAAGTCGCAGTAGAGACTTGGACCACAGCAGTCATGGTCTATGGTATATCAGGCTGAGGATCTACGCACCGCGCTACACTTACCCCGACTTCAGGAGACTGCTTACACTCAGGCCTCCGTTTGTACCCCTGACCACTAATTGCTTCAAGCAATAAATCTTGTTTTCCTGAACTTCAAACTGAATATAAATAGTTGTGCAACAAATTTAGCATGTACTATTAATGGCTTTGTGCTCACTTGGAGGCTAAGCTGAGGATTTTATTTAACAAATACTAAGTGCTGTTGGCAGTTGAGTGAAAGATCTTTGTAAACTTCACCAGCAGAGTTTAGACTTAATAAGCCCAAGACAAGGCAGTACAGTCTAGCGCTATAATGGACTTTTATTGCTGTCTTGACAAACATGTACACTGTACGCTGAGGAGGACGACAGGCTGTTCAGGCATAAGGTTTGGAGCCTTTCACAGAAACTCTGTATTCAACTTTGACAAACTTCTGTAGCCCACAAGGCGAACAGCACATAAAAGTCTCTGTTCACTACAGATTTTTTCTTAGTCTCATAAAAGCTACTTAAAAAAAAAAAAAAAATACTACAACATGAGTTAATACGCTTGTAAACTACTAGTGAAATGTTAATTACTCGATACCAATAGAACTTTTAATTTAAAACATTAGGTTTCAACCTGACTTGTATATGTAACCATTTATACTCATAGATCAGCGTAGAAATACTAAGAAAACAAATTTAAAAAAAAAAAAGTTTTAGTAAAGTAATTGAGCTTTAGAAAGAAAAAATACAAGTAGAGGAGCTACACAAAGTTAAAAAGTTTCTAATGGACACTTTTATGGCTTCCAGAGAGTACACCCATTACTACACTTAGTGGAATGAAAGCCTTTCACAGTTTTCTCCACTCTAACGACAAAAGGTCTTATGTCTCTGAATCTATTGGTTTTCTGATTTTCTTTAGGTGTAATTGAGCAAAGAAATCTATCATTTGTCTTCTAAAAGCCTGGAAATCATTCAGTATTTAGCTACATTCTCTTCAGTGAAGTGTACATTGAACCGGCAGGATCAAACCTTACATTTTACGTTGCAGGGAAAAATTATATATATATTTATTTATTTATTTATGCTGCTAATTGTGGTGCATTCGCTGGCAGATTTATGTACTTGAAATGCTGAATGGTGGAATATTTATTCACAGAAAAACATTCAAGAGCTATTTTAAGCTTTCGTATTTAATTGAAAAAAATCCTTGGGCTCTTTTGAGCATAAATAACATTAACAAACTAATATGAAATATGTTTAATATTCTATACAATGTTTGTGCATTACTCAAAAGTGAGTTTGTCATTTTATAGAATGTGTCTGTCCTGGTGACTGTGTAATCTCTCTAAAGCACTCCTGGACTTGTAGATGTGCTGAGCCCGCTCTATGTCCATAAATTACATTTTGGATACAGTAGTAAATTTAGTTAAGGCGGTGTTTAATAATCACTTTAGGATTCCTAGGTTTTTTTGAAGGCACAATGTAAAACCCAAATGTGTGAAGCACATACAGTAGGAGTCTGAGAGTCTGGCCTCTGAGTGGAGATGGAACTTAGTTTTCCAAAGACTGTACGGAGGGTGGAGTGAATAAATGACTGAAAGCCCTCCAGCAGGTAAAGGGGCTTTATGGCTCTGTGTTTGTGTGAACCTTTGTGCTGTTGAACTCAGTTGAAGCTTTTTAGATACTGGTGTTGATGGGTCCAGTGGGGTCATGTAAATACGCAGCCGGACGCAGAAACAACACCAGATAAAGCTTTTACAGCCTTGACAGCTCTGTCACTGTGACTGAAGCGGAATATTCGACCATCTAACGGACAATTTCCTTTTCGGGACTGATGGTACACCTACCCACCACCGGTGATAGAAGGTTTGGTCCAGGCCTTATTACGCACGGCTTTAAACTACACTTTCCTCGGAGGGTGCGCAGTTTACGAGCAGCCACGTAACGAAAATACGGCAGAATAATCTTGTCCACCCCTGCTCTTATTCACAGCTAAAGCCTGTACCTACTGCTACTGGCATTATGCCTTTCGCTGCGGAGAATAAACACCGGTTTGGTCCTGCAAACCCTGCGGTTCGTGCAGCTGCGGACCCTGGTCTCGGCGGCTCCGCAGTCAAACCTGCCCCGGTGCAAGGCCACTTACTTGGCGTTGGTCCGGTTCCAGAAGACGGCGTAGCGGTCGGCCACCACTTTGGAGCTGGGCTCCTGGCTAAATACACACATCCACAGCACCAGGCAAACGAACAGGACCATTTCCACTTGCAGCATCACTACAGTAAAACTTCGGCACGTATTCCTCTGGAGTGTCGGTCAGTCGGTGGGGTAGTTGGGTCTGTTGAGGCGGGACAGGTGAGGAGGCGCATTCACATGTGGACGCAGTTTATGAATGTCAAAGAAGCACCAACACCCGATGCATACGAACCACCGCGGGAGACGGCTGTGTGTGACAATACAAGGGACACTTGGGATGACACTTGTTCAGATTGAAGTTCCAAAGCCCAACGCGTCACTGTGTTTTGTCCCCGCTGCGGGTCGGACGTGGATCCGGATGAATCACAGGTTTGGGTGCATGCAGTGTCAGCTCTGACAAATCCGAGGCGGCCTGACAAAACAGGCTAATGTCTCCCAAGCAGTAGGATCAGCACATATATGACTGCGGAGTACACACAACAGGCAGGGTCTTCTGTGCCGTGGACGCCGAGTGTCTCCCCCCCTTTGCGCGGAGCTACTGCACGTAGCCTGTGTTCGAGCAAATGACAACTGCTCAACACTTCTTCTTACTCCAAACCCAGGGCGCAGGGGAATAGTCAGTCCAAATGTGATAGAGAAATGAGAGAGTCTCAATGTGTCCAATGACGCCGAGTGGCGCACGTCAGATGTCCATGTTCTCCAGGCAACTTTTTAAAGCCATACAGTCAGACACAAACTGGCACATGAAGAACAGCGGCAGGCTCCGGTGAGCTTCCAATGTATAAAAAAAATAGGGGAGAAATAGACTGTTATCCCTGCTGAGCAATTTATTGGAGGTGTCACGGCCGAGGTGGGGAGGAGTCCTTCTCGGTGTTGGAGAGAGGACGGACAGCGTTGTGTTTTCTCATGCGCTTCTCTCCGTTGAGATGCTTGTTTCTGTCCGCATCCCAGTGCGCCCTCCTCATATATAAGCCATCGTGCGACGCGTGTGGAGGGAAAAAACCTCGCGTTGTTCCATGTGCGTGCTGTGTAGTTCCTCTTTCTTGTGTTTAGGTTGCTACGCCGGGGACCACGCACGCAGAAAAGGTGAGAGCAAAGGCAGCCAAGGCAGGCAGCTCCAGACGCCGACTGAGAGAGTGGGTTTGGTTACGGCGGAGCGGGGGATAGTCCCATTGGTTTGAAATTATTTCAATGGGCGTCACTCGAACAAAGCCATGCCCCTCCCCCTTCCTCCTCCTCCTCCCCCAGTCTAAAACCGAGCTAATTCAATTATGGAGAGGTAAAGCTGGAAGGGGGGATAGAGGTGCGCAGGACAGGGACCGCTTTCAGATCCTCCACTGTCAGATGTGACTGATAAGTGCGCACGGCCCATATTTAATTACATGCAAACGGACGCAGTGGACCAGAGAAGCCCGTGGACTAGAGTTACTGTCCCTCCTTCAGCTGCGTCGAACTACATGTAAATGTGCTTATTTCTAATAACATGCAAAACAAATATAAATTAATTCAAATCAACTATTTCGTGTTAAATGTTTGTCAGAAATAGCCGGTGGAATCATCTTTGCAGAGAAAATGGGAGAAAAAAAATGCCATGTCTATATTTGATCTGAAATCAGTTTCAAGGAATTTTCCAGCAGAAAGGTCAGGACTGTGCCACAGGTTTAGGAGGACCCAAAGGCGCAGGATGGTGACACCCCCCCTCCCCTCCCCTCCCCTACTCCTCCTCCTCCTCCTCCTCCCCTCCCCCCTACAGCTCCGCGTAAATGCGACAGGGCAGCCTGTTGCGTGGGAGCAGCAGCCCTGGAGGGGTTCGACACGCAGCTCCAGCGCCCCGACGCCCCGCAGTGGCCGGCCGGCAGGATAGCCCGCTCGGCCGGGGACAAATCCAAGTTCGAGTGCGCTCGGGGTGAACCGCGTCTGTCGTCGCCTTAAATCAAATGCACTCTCACAAGAAGGATTTATGAAAGTCCAGAAAATGAGCAGCAGACCTAAATTCAGGTGGGAGACCGCTGACGAAAATATCTGTAACATGAATTCATAGGCTACTAATACACACAGCAGAAGGTCTGGGGTGCGTAATGGAGGATTTACTGCATTTCCATCATATACTGTAACTTAAATCCATTTTAAAACCGTCGGTGTGAATATTTCATGTTGATTTTACGTTTTAATTCTCTGTCTTTGTTGCAGTAATATCTATTTATACACTTTTCAATTTATTCCCACTATTTAAGACATCAAGAATTATACATACATGTAGAATAATTTAGTCTTCACACACATTCGTCTTTTTATTCTTTTTATTTTTATTCACTAATCACATTTGATCAAACTGACACGTTATCTACTAAGACTAAGAAGAGGTGAAAACACTTCATTTCAGCTTCATGGGCCACAGTGTAAAAAATCAAGGTGAATGATTTTCTAAATTGAGTTTGAAAAAAATGTGAAATGTCAGAGCTATAACAAAAAAAGACATAAATATACTGAAAAATATTCTGTTTTTAATTCATAAAAAGAGATTTCTACTTGGTTATGTTTACAAAGGTAGTATTTTTCACTCTTTTAATCACTAAAAATTTTCTGTGATCAAATGCATGAAAACAATTTTTTATAATATTGATTTTTTTTTTTTTTCAGTTTTTTGTAGAATTGTGGAAATGCCTGCTGTGTGTGCAACAGGTGCTGCCAAGGATACAGAAGCAGAGAGAAAAGACAAGACAGAGAGAGACATGGAGGAAAGGGTTAGAGGGCAACTAATATTTTAAGATAATCCTCTTGACCCTTTGCCTCTGATTGGTGTAAACTCAGGGCCGTTCACTTACGGCTATCACCGCACACAAACACTCGGAAGGTCACACAGGCTGCCGTCGCGCACACAGTCAAACACAACACCGCACAATCTTACCACGTACACACACACACATGCATTTTCTCAAGGATTTTTGTCAAACTCGCACACTCGGAGACACTATCAGCTACAAGGGGAGGAGGGGTGGGGAGGTCAGCCTGTAGGTCAGTGAACATGGCTGTTTTCACACCCACTTTACAGCCATGACTGCATTCCTCTCCTGCTGCGTTTGTCTCTTTCTCCCTCTCCCTCTGTTTCACACATGCACACAAACGCTCAGTCTACAAAAAAAGAAAAACGCACTTGATAACAAATGTATTTGACTGACTGGTGTGCACAGCGCATACCTCCAGCTGCTTTCATTTTCTCTGGCATAGAAACGGAGCCCCCCCTCCATCCCATCCCCATTTTTAACCTACTGTCACTATCATAGTGGGCTGCGTTGATTACTTCTCATACATGCTTATTTTCTGCCTCACATCCGTCTACATGCTCTAGCCGAGCGGCGGGAAAATGGCTTGAACTCTATTTCCAAAAAGATGGGTTTATTTTCCTTTTGATTGATTAGCAGGGAAGAGAACAATACTAGCGTGTATTATCAGTGATCAGGTGATGTGTGTGGGGGGGTTTTTTTCTCATATTTTTCATCTTTTCCCTTCTGTTGTTTCCTTCAGGTTGTTATTTTCCAGCTTGAATTCTAAATACGTAATCTTTTTAATGTGAAATGCCCATAAAATGTCAAATTTATCTGAAAAGTTCTCTCTGAAATCTATTTAACATCAGGGTTATACTGCCTGATTCAATTTTACCCATAATTCTAGTAATGTCTTTTTGATACTGGATAACTGGTTTCATCGAGAGATTCAGTATGATACATTAAAGTAATTTTGGCCCAAAATGACAAGTGTCTGGCTCCGAGCCGGGGATTTTCCTGGTCTCGAACACAGCGAACGGTACATTCACACATCTAGGGTCGCAGAAGGGTGAGATGACAAGGCTGACTGAATGACTGGGTGTTCTGAACATTTTTTAAATGTTTGTCTTCTGCCAACAGGACAATTAGTGACTGCACCGACACACAGACTTGTTAAAAAGATGTGAGAGTGTGGGTCGGTTTGTCTGGTGTCACCATGGCAGGTCAGGGATGCCAAGAGGTAATTACAGACATGAAAAGCAAAAAAGGTTCCTTTGAACGGCCTCTGTTGAAAATATGTCAATTAGAGATGTGTGACACAAGCAAAAACATGTCAAATTTTTTGGCAAAGTATTCATTAAAACTAGGTGTGCAATAATATTTAATAATTTTCACCCTCAATTATGATCCCTTTTATTGAACTGAATTAATCAGGTATGAGATTCGCTTTCATTGGAAGAGATATACAACTGAACCTCTAAATGGATACAGACAAAGTGGCACCTTATAGGTATAATGGCTTGCTTTTAATATCATAAACTATAAAAAGAAAGCATTAAACTTGCTCTCAAGACACCTGTAAAATCATCCTCCCTTGTGATCAAATGAAAGTACCCTCGTGATTTTACAGTGCACTACAATGTATTGCAAGATGCAGAATTTCCTTGCTGTCTGTTATGCCTGTTTACAGAGCTGATGAGCAGCAGTTTGGTACAGTACGTAACGATCTGTTCACAGTGCAGCTCCAAATCACACAGAGATAGAGTTTTCACATAAACATTAATTCATTCATTTTCTATACCCGCTTTATCCTCACTAGGGTCACAGGGGTCACATGGAGCCTATCCCAGCTACTTAAG
>JAQQZY010000029.1:37335824-37354908 GCA_030068375.1 Ostorhinchus rueppellii | reverse complement strand
AGAGAGAGAGAGAGAGAGAGAGAGAGAGAGAGAGAGAGAGAGAGAGAGAGAGAGAGAGAGAGAAAGAAATGCTGAATCAATGTGTTCATTGTGATTTCAACATTGACCAAAATAATCATGATACTGATTTTTTTTTTTTCCATAATCGAGCAGCACTTTTGTTTCATGAAAGCGTTAGTTATGAGTCATTAGTTATGGACCAACTGCCCCTCATGCATATAACTGCCCCTCCTCCTGCTGTGAGGAATAAAAACAAACATCCCTCCCTCTTTTTTTTTTTTAAAACAAATCACACCCTGCATACATGTACAACAATATATGCCTCTGTATGCATTTAAGCCTCATAAGAAATAGCTGAATAATCATCCTGAAGCGAACCTCCTCTTATCTAAATTTACTCTTGAGAGTTTTCTATTACAAAAGCTGTCTGTAAATGCTTTGCTTTCAGCACCACAGCGATCATCTCCGACTGAGTCCCGTTAAAATGCAGGCCAATCAAATGCGCACAAATAAATGTTCCTTAACAAGTACGGCTTTTTTTTTTTTCTATGATTTTGCTTAAAAATACTGTGGATCATTTTAATGGCTTTCATGTCTGACCTCTGGAATTATATTTAATAGGCTCTCATCACAGTGCAGAAGCTCCTGTTGTTATAGTGAATTACTGTGAGATATTGTGACATGCCAGACTAAAAATATTAAGTCTCCTGTTTAGAAAGAAAAAGAATACATGCTGTGCCTTTTACATTTTCTCTCCCACACATGCACATTTAAAAACTTCTTGACTGCGGTGTGTGTGACCTCCTGGTTGTTGCCAAGTGCCTGGGATGGGGGCCCTCTGGCTTGTGAGACTTTTTAATGGACTCCTAGACAGTCCATTTCTATTATGTGTGGAGAACAACCCTAGTGAATGCAGCAAATTAATCACATTTGGACCCGGATTGGCTGCCACTTTTCAGCATGAGCCCCCTTGCTAAGGTGTAACCAGAAGGACTAGAAGGGTCAGACAAGCACAAAATGGAGGGCTGAGGGAAGAACAGGGGGGGAACTCTTTAGTTTAACCCTCAGCTGAAAGAAGAACAAGGCTGTCATTTTGTATTCTAGCATGGCCTCTTTCGTGCTCCTGCTGGCATTCCTAGTGCATTTGTAGTAGTAGGTCCGTGTGCCTGTGCGTTTGCGTGAGTGTGTGTTTGCGTGTATGTAGGAGACGGAGAGTGTTCTAGCTGTTTTGTCGTGGCAAAGGTCAGCTTGTAGTGCCAGCTGGAGAGAGGCCTGTGAGGCCCACTGGATAGGCAGATTTAGGGTAAAAAAAAAAAAAAAGAGGTTGAGGGAATGAATGAAAGGTGGGGGAGCTGATCATCATGGGGGAGTAGGCAGGTATCTTAATATTGCGGTGGTAGTGTTAGTTTCTTCCATGCATAGAAAACAGGTGATGTTTTTAGGAAGAGAAAACATCAGCGTTGGTTAGTTTGTTTCAGATTGTAATAAGTAGAGGCAGAATGAGGGTACTGTGGGAAGGAGGAGGGGTGTGTGGTAGGGAGGGGGAGTTTAATAGGGAAGGGGAGGTAAAAGCATGAAGAAGAGGAGAAAATAGGCTAAGCAGCCAGAGGGACCCCTTGGCTTGCCTTGGCCCCTGTTCAGTATGCATCCCCACTGTTGGGATGATAGTGGGGGCAGAAGAAGTCCATTGTCCTCCCAGATCTTCCCCTCAATTGAAAGAGGGAGATGGATAGACGGGAGGAAGAGAAGAAGGCGAGAGACAGAAAGAGGGTTAGGATGTAGGGCTGACCCGTGACCCACCCCGACCCGCAGACACCCGTCACAACTGGGGCTTTTGTCTGAGGATCGAGCTCTTTGCGACCTCCTCCGTGTAAAATGGAACCCTTAAAGCCCCCCTTTCCCCTCCGGAGCTACTCGAATGTGACAAGGTCAGGGTTCAAACACTGTCAGGGGCCCGGGGCAGTCAAATAGAACTGCAAAGGGGCACGTTGCATACATTTTTTTTTTTTTTAATGTCTGGATATGCATTTATATACTGTGTAGCTGTTAAAAATCTGTGGTCGTGTAATGTAATAAGGGGGTGGGATGAAACAAAGGGCTCTCCTAGGACTTTAGAGTGGTTAAACTAATGCTGGCTTTATGTTCTTTTCAACACCCCTTTCAGTCCTGGTCTGGTATACGTGTGTAGTTACTTAATTTCAATTGAGTTCATTATCAGTTTTACCCTCAGTGTATAGACGCTGAGAAATTATATGAAGTATGTTTACTATCTTTAAACTTCGGAGCGACTCAATCAAGGCACAAGAGAATGCGCAATTTTTTGATTTAATGACTCAAGTGCTAGGTGATATCCAAGATAATCAAACACACACATTCACACAATATTTCTACTTCTTTATTCCTTCATCCTCCATACACCACTTTATTCTCTGTTTAGTCTTTCATCATCGGTATATGATAGTTTATATTCATTGGAGAACCCATATACTACTGCGAAATCACAGGAGCCTGACTGTTTCCATGTGTTGGGTTTTATTGCCGGTTTCCTGCCTCACTAATGTGGATTTTATCAACTCAGCATGTGGATATTGATGTTTGAGAGAAAAGTAACATTTGTGAAAATTTCCAACCAAAGCCTCCCCAACACTGTGGTTGCCCGAGCTTTAGGAATAAGTTGTTATTCACAGACAAATACACAGGAATCCTGATAATATAAACACATAAACACTGCGTCGCTCTCTTTTTCTTACTCTCCGAGACAGACGCTTGCACCCTCCCTACGTTCGCACTTTAAAATAATATGCTTTTGGGGTAAAATAAATCACCACAAGATCACAAGCTCCTGCCGTCAAACCCCTTGGCACAACATCCACCAATATAAATGATTTTTCATAGACCTGGCTAGCGACTAGAAAACATATATTAACATTTTCCTCTATATTTCAGGCTTGTCAAATGAAGGGGAGGTAGCTGGGATATACAGCTGGTAAAACTTTTTGACTGATGCCTAGAGTGGAGCATTTAAAGCTATAGGGAGTGGGAGGGAGGCCGGGGCAAACAGAGTGAGAATAGCTAAATGTGGAAAACATGAGGATGCTGGCAAAAAAGCAGGCAGTCAAACAGTGGGGGATCAAGAAAGGGATGGTTTGACATGGCTCTGTCAAACCAGTGTAATTACTAAACACCCCAAATTACATACCCTCATTTAGTTGTACCCTATCATTTACCACTATCCGCATAGCGCTCTTTTTACTCCTCCTCCTCCTCCACTCTGTCCTGCTCCTTCATATGCTCTTTTTCGTCCTTTTCCACCCCCCCCCCCCCCCCCCCCCCTTCCCTGTCTGCCTTCTTTCTCATTTTTTTCTCATTTAAGATACTCTATTCCTCCACCTGTGGTTCTTCTGAGTCCTTCAGTATTATGTTGCATCTTTCTATGGGCACAGGGTGTTGTAAAGATTTAATTTTCAAGCCGTCTATGTAGCGTCCTTTTTTTGCCCCACGAGAGGTAACACATTTACACATCCACTTTCTTATGCATACAACCGTACAAATAGACTCTTCAGCGGTTCATTTCACTGCGTTGAAATAATATATGACCGTGATCTCTGGCACTAATAGCAGTGTGGACTCAGTGTTACCAAGGAATTTGGTAAACAACAGTCCGGGTGGAGGCCTTGAATAGCAACCGACATCATTTGTCTGTCCAAGATACACTGAGAAACGATGCTTTCTCCACATGTTAAATTCAAACTCACTGTGGGTGTGAGACCTTGTTGTTAGAACATTTATTTACATTAGTCCCCTGACAGTGAGTGAAACATCATTTCCATAAGCTCAGCCTCTCGCATTTCCACAAGCATAATAGAGACAACCATATGTTTAGAAAATAGGAGCTAGACTTGGGTTAGAGAGCCCACTGTGTACATCTGTGGGTTCCTTTGTGTGTACGCCTCACTGTGTGAATGCAAATGCTTGTGTATATAGTTGCATATTTTTAAGTGTCTTAACGTGCATATGTGGTGAAGGGTGTATGCTGGTATTAATACTCTTTGATGACTTGTTCTGATTGCAATCTCCTCAGTTTGCTTGGATTGGCACCAAAAGTGGCACAGGCAGACACCAGGCGAGAAGCAAAGCCCCTGCCACAGACTAAATACCAGACTAAAATTCCTATATCCAGTGTCCTTCTGTCTTACCCACAACACACTTGTAGGTTTCCTGTTTGGCTTAAAGTGTGTACTTTTTGATTGAATTCAAACCACTCTCCGTGCTGTCTTGCTATCTGGACATTTTTTTTGTTTAAAGGAACACATCCTGTTCCAACATTTTGCGACTGTTTGCACAACTTGAGACCTTGTGGACAGAATAGACTGTCAGGGCTCCCGGTGCCATATCTCTGCTGTGGCAGCATACTGATGATGTCATAAACCTGCTCCAGACCCACTAGATCATGGGTGACATTTTCACGGCTGACGGGACTTGGAATGAGTTGAGCACCTCACATCAAGGAAGGGATTCCATTACAGCTCTTGTAACTCATAACTCACACACACACATTGTCTACCCCCTTCACAAAAGGTAGACTTAAGCTAGAGGACACCGGCCCGTTGGACGCCCATTGTGAATGCCTGGGGAGATGTGTATCATTCCCAATGAGGACACTTGGGGTTTTCAGGGTCGAGGAGTGTGTGCTCAGTTGGTCTCCGTGGTGATAATCGCTAGGCGCGGCCCCTGATTTATAGTCCCATCAATGACCACGGAAACCATCAGAGGAGCGATGCAGATGAACAGAGAGGTAACGAGATGAAAAACGGCAAGAGCAACGGAGAAGTGAAAGAGAAGGGGTTGTGATCAATAGGAGAGAGTGGTGTCCATTTGGGTAATGGACAGAGGATCATAAGTAGACGGGGTCAGAAGCAGTTTCATTATCCACTCCATCCAGATCTCCCTCTTGTGGACATATGCATCTGTCTATGGGCAGGTATATATACAAGTGGATCCTTCAAAAAATAAAAAAAATATCGGTACCCTAATTTGTGTGTTCACACCTGCTTGTGTGTATGTGTGAGTCACGCACACACAGGTTGCGAGTCAGCTCCATTATCTCACCCATCAGCTCTTTTTTTTTTTTTTTTTTTCCAATCTCGGCCATGTTAAGTGAATTAGAACTGAAAGACAAGAGGCTGATTAGACAGCCAGTGTGAGAAGCTGACACAACTTTAAAGAGAGTATTACCATGGTGTTTATTGAACGTCCAGAAAATAATAATAATAATACACTTGAACCGCATGTCCAATTTAATTACCCTGCTCCAGCTCCTTTGTCTCTAACATAAACACACAGCTCTCAGGTTCTTCTCAGTTTTTTCTCCCTTTTAACGTCAAACTGAATTTTGCTTTTCATCTTCTTTTCCTCATTGTCTTTCTTTCTTAAATGCATCCAACTTGTTCATCTTCACAGGATTTTTTGCTTGTATTTTGAAAATGCAGGTTAAGTTTCCGAGTCACCTCTGCAGCATGCCTTATCTGATCCCACCTTTTGCAGCAATGCTTTGAAGTGGATTTGCATTGTGACTGGCTGCCAGGTGCTCTCTGCTTCTCTCACTGTCTTGCTCTCCTCTTCATTCTTTCTCCCCTTTGTTCTCTTTTGCATTCTTTCAGATTCTTCCTCCTTGGATCTTGCTGACACTCCTTACCTTTTCTCCATCTCCCTATTTGTCTTTTGGTCCTTTTCTTCAAATCCTCTATTCATCAATCCTCCTATTCCTTCCTTCCTTTCTTTCTTTCTTTGCTTTTTTTTTTTTCTTTCTTTGCCTCTGAGCCGAAAATGGATTCAAATGGATGAGGTCATGAGGACCTGTCAACACTGTGATCATGTAGCGGCTACCAGTCCTGCTAACAGCTGAGGATGTGCTTCCAGTGGCAACTCTTATGTTTTGTAATCTCTAGAGAATCACAGGCTCGGGAGAAAACTGAGAGATGAATTTGCTAGAATTACAGAATGCAGAGGGTGAGACAAACTAATATTAGACATTATAAACACTGGCTTGTGTCTTGCATATTTTACTTATATTGTGAAAATCCCGTTAGGCTGACTTCATCCCATTTTACTGTATGTCTAGTTATGTGTGTGGTCACAGTTTGACTGGGGTTGTGTACCTTTTCAACACATGCTGAGACATGAGAGAGACCCTGTGAGAAGGTGTTGATTTGAACCCTTACACACACACACAGAAAGTATAAGCACACACAACCTTTTTATCTGCTTAGGGATTTCCCTTTAGTCCAAAAGGAATGCAGTTAATGATTTTCAGACACAGATAGGATCTCACTTGTGTCACATATATAATGATAAAATGTTGACATAGCCATTTAATGTGTTTATACTTTTATGCATGCCGTATCAAAAATGTCAAGTATTGTTTCTGTACAATTATTGGCGACAGAAAAAGAGGTAATTATGAAACCTTTGTAGTGCGCGTAGTGCTATTAATGTCTACAAAAACAAAAAGTCATGGTTAACGCAGCTAAAGCTAATATGTTGAAAACACTAACTCAACCCATACATTCATTTTAGTTTAGGGGCAACATGCAGCCCAATATGATCCCAAGTGGGCCGGACCGGTCAAATAATAACATAATGACCTATAAATAAGAACAAGTCCAAACTTTTCTCTTTTGTTTTATAGTGAAAAAAGTAAAATTATATTATGAAAATGTTTAAATGTACAAACTATCCTTTGAAACCTGAATAACATGAGCAACCTGAAGTCAAATTTTAACAATATTATGCCTCAACTTTTCATTTACTCATGTGCATTATAACTTACAGATCACAGTGGATCTACAAATGTGTTAAACACTTAATAACAGGCAGAATATTGTTAAAATTGCTGTTATTTTCTTAAAACACTTCAGGTTGTATATGGGTGTTCCTGTTATATCCTTTTCTGTAAAAGCACAGTTTGTAAATGTAAACATTTTCATGTAATTTGACTTCATTTTTTTTTTTTTACACTAAAACAAACTTTTTTTTTTGTATAGAAAAACTTGATAATTTATGCGTTCTTATTATAATATTTTACTGGCCCCTTGATTGTTATTATCTTCAGTGTCACAAATTCCTCCCAGGGGCTGGATTGGACCCTTTGGCAGGCCTGTGTTGACCTGTGGGCCGTATGTTTGACACCCCTGCCTTAAAGTATTTGGCTCACATATTGATGCATATTCGGATAGCCATCACTCATATAGTGATATTATGCTTCTTTATCATCCAGGTTAAAACTGGCTTCAATAAAACCTTGTGTCACCTGTTGCAAAATTAGGCACAATGCACAAATCATGTCGTAATCCACTGATTGTCAAAAGGACAATTGCACTCTGCATCTCAAATCAGGTGTTCTATTAAATCTCTCAGCTGTTCACCCATCCCTGGGGCTGTTGCTTCACATACGCTGCTGTTGTTGTTGATATGCCGAATGCTGCCTCTGCCCGAGCTTCCTCGAGTCCATTCCCTAATGAAACACTATACTTACCATGACAAGGCTTGTCTCGGGAAGTTATGTAATCCATATGTCAATAATAAGTGTGTCCTGTGTTGTCTTGTCTTACCCCTGGGTGGTGAGTTAAATCTTTAGCATGCTGCTGGATTAATGCCTGCAGTAACCCACAAAGCACAACCAGTACCAAGAAAACACAGCTATAGAAACAGACTTTTATTTGAGTTGCAATACAAATTGCAACTTTTGTGCTTAGACAAAAAAAGTGGGAACCGTTTCACATCTCTTCTTTAACACTGCTTTGTTACATGCACACACACACACACACGCACACACACACACACACACACGCAGGTCAGTATTTACTTTAACAACCAGTAGTGAAAAATCTAACAGTTTGGTGCCAAGTTGTTGGTTTGTTTGCACCCTTGTGTGAGTTGTGTGTGGAGAGTGAATGAGATAGAACCAGATTGTGAATAGCCTGTAAAAATAGCCCGAGGGTATTTAGACAAACTAGCCTTTGCTAATGGCTTTCGCACAACATGTGGCAAGAACGACTCCAAGTAAGACGCTGAAAGTCTTTATGTCACCTCCAGGTTCACGAGAGTGGCCTCGGGCTACGGTTGTTTACAGGGGTTCGGTGGAGGCACAGTGCAGATGAGGTGCATCTGCTTTTTAATGCCTGTGTCTTCTAAACACTCCTCACACAGTCCCAGTCTCTCTGTCTAGATAGTTATAAATGGCTGGGTGTGTGGTGCCTGCAAGCTGTCATTAGGAAGCCATTAGGAGCATGCAGGGGAAGGACAAAACGAAACGGAAAAGAACAGAAGAGGAAACATGCAACTGAGATCATTACGGATAAACCCGACTATATCCTGTGCTCTTCCTCCTCCTTCTTCTTTTTTTTTTTCCTTCCACCCTCTGGCAGTCTACAGCCCCCATGCCTCTCTCCAACTGCCCCAGGCCCCCAGTGTTGCTGTCAGACAGAAAAATATACAGAGAGGAGGGGCGGTAGGTGACTGCAGGGGAGGGAAGTGGAGACAGATTAGGATAGAAATCTGGCAGAGCAAAGGGATACTGATATTGGATAGTGGACAGAAAGAGAGGGAAAACAGGCTCTAACGACATGGGAGTGTGGGGTAAAGAAAAGGGAGTAAGGGTTAGAAAGGAAAGGGGAAATTATATGGAGGCTTTTGATTCCACAACTGCCCCCTTGTGTCACAAAATGCAGGAGATGTAAGGAGAAGAAAGGAAAATCAATAACCTGACTTTCTCCTCTCCACTTCAAGTTTCCCCTCATCTCTCTGCATCATATGAGAGAAACCCTTTAAGAGCAATCTCTTCCTCTTACCGCCTCTCTTTCTAAGTTCATCCCTCTTCTTTTTGGCCCTCTCTCCTCTATCTTTCTGTCCGTTTGCCAGAGAGTGAAGGATAAAGTAATAGGACAATAAACAGATACAGTGAATCAGAGTAAAATAGAAACAGGAAGACAAGAGGGAGCGAGAGAGAGAGAGGAGTAAATAAATGCTTGTGAATAGCTGCTTGGAGCGTGGACACATGGTCTCTTAGCAACCGGGACCAGCTATGCGTTTCTTCTCTCTTTGTTTGATTTCCTTTAAAAGACCGAAAAGGGAAAATACACTTTGATTAGGAGAAGGGTACTGTGGTTTTGTCTCTAAGCAGTGGCAAAAGGACAACAACAGGGATTTAGTCAAATTCTTAAAATCCTCTGGTGGGAGTAGGATGATGGGTAGAGAAGGAGAGGACTTTTGACAAGCAAGGAGGTATGGAACTAATGGAACAATGTTAGAAGAGAAAAGTGTTGGCCCGAAACCAGGACATGAGGACACACCCTGTTATGAGAGAGGAGTTGGACCTGTCTAGGGATGATGTGAAGGCTGAGGCAGAGCAAAGGAATGTAGGCCAGACAGTTTTCCGGACAGGACATTTTGGAAAGACGTGGTGATGGGAAAAAAAACGATGTATGTTATGGGCGGAGGAGGGATGGTGACAAACGCCAACTCGTGATCCGTGAGGGATCGAATTGAGCTGAGAGGCAACGGTGACGAGCAGCTGGTTGTAGATAAGATGACTCAGGGAAAGGCCTTGACGGGGTCGGACATAAAGAAGGTGTCAAGTAGTACAAAGTATGTGGAAGGGCGTTTGCAAAAGGGAGTAGAAGGATAGAATTGTTAGGAAGTCTATGAAAGGATTGTGAGATGATTCAGACAAGATGAATCCAAAGTTTTGTAGCTTTTCCTGGAAAAAGTCCCAGAAAATATGTTGTGCAACATGCATGTTAAATGCAACGGTGACAACAAAAAGTGACATTTGGCTGTTTTGGCATCAGTCCAAACAGGCCTTGATCTGTTTGTTTTCAGGGAAGAAGTCTTTTTGGCATATTAGAAAAAAACACAATGTTTCGAGCAAGAAACATGAGAAAAAGAGCTGAAGAAGAAAACGGGCTGTCTGTGCAAATGCATATGCACATATACTTTACGCAATGTGTACATGCAGACGTGTTAAGTATTAGCTTTTGGTACAATAACAGAGTTTCTGTTATACAAACTGTGAGCGAGGGAACTCATCTGGGACACCATGAGCTCAGAGATCAGAGGAAAACCATCTGTATATATGAGTAAGCTTATGTGTAATCGCTTTGTGTGTTTTAGTATTCGTCTTCTCATCTAGCAAGAGGGAATGTGGTAGATAAATGTAGGGCTGTTTCCTGCAAGAACAATAGATAATAGCATCGGAAATATACAGTAAACAGCACTTATTAAACATAGAGGAGGATTTTTGGAGTCAAAAATTGCATGGCAAAGACAGGTAACTATAAATAAAACTATCAACAGGGCCCCAGCTCAGTATTTAACAACAGTATGTCATATGTTCATGAGGATGGTGAGACAAGTTGGCATGAAACAGAAGTAGACAGGAAGAGAAGGAAGGCGATCAAAGAGGAAGAGATTAGATAATATCTCAAAATTGACTTGGTGGTGCCACCCTTGACTTAAGATAATTAACATCCCTACCTACAGACAGAAAGAAAAAAAAAGTGTCTTGGCTGATGGATGTGAGGAAGTCAAAGGAAAGACAGTCGCTGTTGTGTGCGTGCCTGTCAGTTTTTACCTGTATATAAATGTTTTTGTGAATTTCTTTGATTGAGAGCCACTTGCTTGGGAAGTGGAGATGATTACAAATGACAGTGCTGCCACATTTGTCACTGGCAGAAAAAGACAAGGCATATCAGTAGAATATTTATTAGGAATTTCATACATAGTATGCGACATTCTCCTGTGAAAAACACAAAGGAATGTTCACTGGTGCCTTTTCAACTGTGTTTTTTTTACTCTTCTTCTCCCATACTATGTATTAAACTTTCTGCCACACACATTGTTGTGGTCAGCTCTGTGATTTTCAGCACCAAGAGGTAATAATATGCTGCTTTGTTCATGTTTCAATGGTAAATGTAGCCAACCAAAGTCAGAACAAAGAATGTAGATGAGCTCCGTATGCATTCCTGTGTAAAAGCCAGACAGCCTGCCTGCCCTTGTTCTTGTTTACTGTAAACACCCTCATGCCAATCACTCCATTTCTCTTTTCCTTTCAGTGCTGCGACTTCAAGTCAGCACATTACCCCGGGCAAGTTTCAAACTTTACTACTCACTTGAAGGGAAATTTGTCATTGCAGGCATGCGAGTCTCACCTGGGTTTTCACAAACATTGTAACATGTGTACTCATACCCAAGTTATAAGAACAATTTACTTTTTTACTCCCACGCAAACATCTTTTTCTTCATTCACATCATACGGTGCTTTAGAAACCAAAACAGGAACAAGGAAGGTATTATGATCTAAGGAGTGCTGATGATATGTACATGCCAGAGTCCTTGCCAGCAGTAAGTCACATAATCAGTGAGCCTGGGGATATAACCGTCTATCTGCCTGTACTGCCATGTAACAGTGTATTTATCTGTCTACCAGCTGGACTTCCAATTTTGTTGTGTGCTTTTGGATATTTCCAGAGTGTTGGTGTGCTGTCTTGAAAATGTGAGACACTTACCTGACAGACAGACCATGCTGGAGGGCATGGCAAAGAAACAATGCATTGTTTGACCAGGTGTGTATAAGAGTGTGTGAGAAAAGGAAAACACAGAAGAGGAAAGGAAGTCAGAGTGAGACAGCAGTAGAAAGACGAGTGTGACAGATTTCTCTGTGACGCACACTGTTCTTCAGGCATCAGGATGGTGGTTGATCCAGCATGATGATGAACCATGATGGATCAACACAGGGCTCAGTAGCCACTTGGGGCTGCTCTCACTAGAGCTGAGCGAAAGGGGGGGGCAGCCTAAGGCTGTGAGCCGACACAGAGCCAAGATGGAGAGAGGACACTTGGGGCATTTGTTTATTTATTTCCTCCCATATGCCATATCCTCTGCAATGCTACAGTGAGTCAGCTCAATGAGGCATAAGGTGAATGCTCCATCAACTCTCTGAAGATGGGTGGGCATTTTTACCCCAAGAGGAGCTTATTCAAACTTCTTGTGGAAAAAGTGGTCCTTTAGAAGTTTTCTTTGTGGGAACAAAACAGGCTGGGATTTAACTGGAGGTTAATGGACTTGTGACGATGTGTTTGTCTGCTGTTCGTCAGCCTTTTCATAATGCTGAGCTGAGGTAAAAAATGAAATAAAATAGAAAGCTGAAGCCACGATATTCCCAATTAACACAATTTCAAGAGCACTGAAAGATCGATAGAACAGCATGGGATAACTAAGCAGGTGACCTGACATGCAGGAGCAGTGAAGCAGTTTATTGTATATGGTGGCACAGTTTTTATGTTTATTATGTGTACATTTGTCTATGTTTGTGCTTTCTAGGCTACCAGTGTGACAGGTTGTTTCGCTCTACCACATATTCACACATGAGCTATAATCCTTTGTTCCATGCTGTGTGTCAAAGACGGAGAGTCCTCTAATGCTCATAACCTGAAGAACTGTAACAATACCATCTCATTACTGAAGGCCCTGCTTTATGTTTGTTCACACTGTATGGAGCGTTTGGAGGCAAAAGGTTAAAGAGAAGGTTTTGACTTTTTACATTCCGGACACTTTTGACCTTGTGGCTCAAATGTAATTAGAAATCTTAACCCTAATTTAAGCTTCTAAATGAACTATGAACATATTAGCAGGTACTGTAAGTGCAAGGAAAGGCACGGCAGCAAGAGAGAGCGAAAAAGTATTAGACACACATACAAACACACACACACACGCAATTACCTGAAAGCTTTTTTCACCATTATACTCAAGGACAAAGGGTAAATGCCTCTCAGTCCATCTACATGCAGGTTTTTGTATCTTAACATTTTGCATTCATTTGTTATCTATGCAAATGTCCTGGGCTTTTATCACTTCTGAAGTTGTGCTGGTGGTTTTGGATGTTTCAGCCCATTACACAAGTCAAACTTTAATTATGGTTCAAGATTTTTCAACACATAAAAGAAGCACATTGTCTAGGATATTACATAATTGATTTGATGCCATTAGAGTAACAATGGCAAACAACTAGGTAACAGGAACTTGGCTTAGGGTGCAGTTTGTTGGATTTGGAGGCATTTAGGAGGATCTAATTGCTAAAATGGATTATAATATTCAGAATTATGCTTTCAGCAGCATATAATCCCACAAAAATGAGAATTATTGCTGTGTTTTAGAATGGGGTGTCTATATCAATGGAGCTGCCGTATTCTTTGTTCCAGTTTGGGACAAAATACTGAGATGTTTACATTTTTTACAGACCCCATAGGTAGTGATGGTGTTGGTGGGGATTCAGTTGGTTTCCATCTGCAACTTTACTGCTAGTTGTCACTGAATACCCCACATGGAACTTTGAACTTAAAAAAATGCATGCACTTCAGCATTACTCTGAAACCTCTGCCTTTGTGGTGTATAAAAATCACATCCAATACATATTCTATGGTAAAGAGCAGTATTTTGCATTCAAAAACACCCACAATAAAAATCCTTTTTCATCTTCCACATTTTTTCCTGGATCGATTTTGTGTCAGCAATGCTTGGGACCGTAATGCTTTTTGACAGATAACTCTTGGATGTCAGCGAGCAAAGAAAAAAAAAATCAGAAAAATGCTCAAATTCAACCAATAACCAACATGCATAAGGACTTACAGTTATTAGCTTTAATCTGATAATGAATAAAACTTGTATTTCTCAAAAGAAAACTTGAGCTTTTTAAGTTTTCCTCTCAAATTGCATCTTTCTCTAAAGCAGTTGCTTATCCTTGTGCCTGCTTTAAATAAATGCAAAAAGTTCAAAATAATCCCTTAAGACACTCAAAACAAATTGAATCCAGTCAGGATTAACAATTAAATGATCAACTATGACAGTCATGTTTTATATTTTGCTGGTGCACTGTATTATCCACACTCGCTTCATTCTTTTCATCTTTTTTTTTTTTTTTTTTAGAGAATTTAAGGCAGCGATGTCCATTTTCTTTTCTTCAAACAGACTGACATGCCATTCCTTTTTATGATATTAAATCCTAGCAGTGGATTTAAGCAATCACTGCTTGGTCACATCTAGTAGGTATCATGGGGGCCAGTAAGCTGTAAGTCTGGAAGTGTGAGCTGCAAATAACATGAAGCTTCATCAGAATAATTCCTGAGTAGGATTCTGAAAAGACAGAATGAATTCTCAAAGCCTAAATCAAATTGGTCTGTGTCCGATCACAATCTGATACGCAAATACAAAGCAATCGAAAGGGAAAGCCATGGAAATAACTGGAAAACAAATGGGGAGACATCTTATGGGTGTTACAGGGGTTTACCCACCTTGCGCATTGTGTAGATTAGCGCACTCGGATTCTTTTTTTGTGCATACAGTGTCTTCAGGAGAGAATTGGAGTGCTTATAAGTGCCAGCTGATACATACGTATGTATAACTAATGAACAGTAATTTCATTTAGAAAGCAGTTAGATGGGCGGTGCAATCAGGCATCCCATTTCAAAACATTATCCCCCTAGGACACACACACACACACACACACACACACACTCCATGACTCTAAACGAATACTGAATAAATGTCTCCTGGCTGCTACCTAGCTATCTAATTATTCCTTTTTTCATTAAATGGGTAAATCAGATTCTAATTAGCTAGGCTGTCATTCAGTGGCCGGGGAGCTAGAGATGGTGAACATGTATTGGACAGCATTACTCTGAACGTGTGTGTGTCTGTGTGTGTGTCTAATAGCATATGCTCTCTTCTCTGTCCCTAGGGCGAGGTAGAGGTCTCTGGTAATTACTTTTGTTGCACCAGGAAAGAATGCCAGTAGAGAGCAGGAAGGAAGCCAGCAAGAACCAATCAGGTGTTAGACCTCTGATTAAAGCTAAATCATCTCTGTATCTGTACGCACACTTTAAAAGGTAGAAGTAACTACCCTGAGAGCACATATTAAATAATTAACGAGTTATCTTTACACAGTGTGTTTGTATCGCTACGAGTTGCCAATTTTTGAATGACTGTCTACCTCAATTTGCTGTGCTTTGTTGTACGTGTTTTATCAGTGGGTGAAGAAGGCATCAAATGAAATAAAGCACAGAAATGGATTGTGTAACATTAACCATGGCTCCTCTGAATAATTGGCCCTCTAGAGATTCAATGCAGACAAAGGACAGTTTCTTACCATTTCCATCCAGCAGCAGGACCACCATTACCTCTCTTTCTCCTTTTTTTTTTGCGTCCCTGCAAGTGGGAGTACAATTTACTAGCGTTTGACCATTATGGGTGAATGTGTTTATGTGGATGTCACAGTGTTTGCGAGGCTGCTTGAGGGGGTTCATGTGTGACGGACATTTCCCGTCTGATTGGATTCAACAACGCTGTTCATCTAGAGCCTGTTTGAATTAGCTGAATTGATGTAAAACACTTCAGAAATTACTATCTCTCTTCCAGATAAGATAAACATCAACTCATCAGGAATTCAAGCCCGGCACGGCAGAACAAGCCTGCCAAAGTTTTTCATCAGCAAACCTTGTGTAGAATGTCAATGTCTCCCACCACTGATTCGGATTCTAATCCTAACCTAGGCCCCTTTGGCTCTGGGGACCTACTAAAGATTTGTTTGGGAGGATTGTGAAATTTGCAGGACCTTTGCATTTGGCTCCTTGTTTTGTGCCTGCCTGCTCTTCTAAGTTTTAATTGCAGAGGGGAAACAAAGAGAAAGGACCTGCCTTGTTTCTGTATGTGTGTGTGCGCATATGTCCCATGTGCTCAAATGTGAGTGTGTGTGTGACAGTGTTTGTAAGTACTGGTGGGAATTTGGATTTGCTCTAACTGAGAACAAAAACATTCCTGCATAATGTTCATTTCTGAGCATCACCACTCAACACACTCCCTCACACACACACGATTCATGTTGCTGTAAATTGGCAGGCTGTAAGAGATTGTTTGTCTGGTTTCATGGCTTCGTTTCCCAAGTTGGAGACAAGGTCATGCCATACTTCTGTAGTTAACATATTTAAATATAGTGGGATTTTTTTTTCTAATATAAAGATAATAGACCATAATCCTTCTGGATGCCCCAGAGTGCAACTTCTTTCAACAACGTTTTGTTGCCTCAACACAACTAAAACTCAACAATAGTTAGATCACAAGCAGGTCACACGATACTGAATCACATTTGCAGTCAGTCTATGGGTTGCTATATCCTCTACTCTATTTATTTATATTATTATGTTATTTATTTATACTGGATACATACTGTTTACTGTATATATTTTTGGGTTATTTGACAGAGACCCTTTGCATTAAACAGCATTGCTGTAAGTATGGAGAAATGTTGAGTGTAGTTTTTATATGTTTTTTTTATTTTTATTCCCGTTTTTTTTGTTATTTGGTTCTGAATTGAAAAACAAAAGAATGAATGGTACACGGACCGTCTGAGGACACTCTTAGTTATGTTGCTTTTACATGGTTGTAATGAGCATAATATCTATTTCTACTTCTCTTTATTATAACACAATAAATAAATGAATAAATATTGTACATCTTATCAAAAACTACATTTCTTCTGCTGGAAACAGTATTTAGTGTGATCTCTCTTCCCATTGGATATATGTCGAATGAAACCTGGTGTAAAACTACAATACTTACATGACAAATACAAAGGAAGTCAATAGTGGATACTTAAGTCCGTTTTTTTCCTGAAATTCTTGTTTTTAATGTTGTATGTTTCAGTTGTATATTGTTACAGAGTCTGACAAGTGCATAAGCATAGTCATGGAAAAAAAGTATTAGACCAGCCTTGTTTTCCTCAATTTCTTGTTCATTTTAATGCCTGGTACAACTAAAGGTACATTTGTTTGGACAAATATAATGATACTAACAAAAATAGCTCATAAGAGTTTAATTTCAGAGCTGATTTTCCATAGTTTTCGTCATAACTAAAATCACTTCAGTTCTTACATTAATATCTATGGCATTGTACTGACAAAAACAGTGCTTTTAGGCATTCCATGTTTCCTTTTCTGTCTGTTTTAGTCACATGATGCACACAAGTTAATACTTGATTGCATAACCATTATTTTTGATGACTTTTTTCCACGGTTGTACATTATATGTCATTATTTCTGCTAAAACATTTACACAGTACTGTATGATGATCATTTTAAACTATGCATAAGCAATACTAAAAGAACTACTGTATATGTCACTAGTTTTTGCAGGCCTATGGTTGTCTTTACATAAAACATTCACTCACTTGTCAGTAAAAGCAAGAACAATGACACAATGCCAAAACAGAAAAGAAAAACATCACTGTAGAGTCTATACTCCCAGGCTTGTGCTGCTTGTACGCAGGCATACAGTACAGTGGCAGTATAGCTCACAAGTACTGACACCAGCCTTTGATTTCAGACCGACTGTGGAAAAAACTCACTCTGGAGTCTACTATAGCATAGACATCTTTACCTCTACTACTGTCAGTGTGTGCCTGCGTTTGTACTGCACACAGCACTTAATCCCTTTTTGACCTACACAGATTCTGTCCAGATAGCAACACCTGCATCCTTCACACCACACTACATAATACTGCGACTTGAATAGAAGACGCTGCATACAGTGGTTAACCACAATCCAACACATGTATGGATATGTTACAGGACCACATTTCATCATGATGTTAAAGTTTGAAGGATTAAAACAGGTGCCTTTGTCTCAACCCAAAAAAACAAACATTTCCTGTTAAAAACACTATGCAAAGGGGGTGAAAAACAAGGAATGTGTCTACAGTTCTAGTTTATATTATTTCTGGTACTGCCACTTTATGGACAGATCTAAGGCTACGTTCAGGCTGCAGCCAAATGTGGCCCAAATCTTTTTTTTTTTTTTGCCACTATTTGACCTGTTAAAGACAGTCTGAACAGCACAAATCTGATTTTTTTTCAAATCTGACCAAGGCCACTTTCATATGTAGTCCTAAATCCGATACATGTTGGATATTTTGCAATGCGACATCAGTCTGAACGGCCAGGTTGCAATTATCTGACCTTTACATCATTAAAATCTCCAGAGATGAGTGTCTTGTTGCGAGAGTGTTATGGAGAGGTGGTCACAGGTATATTTAAATGTTTTTCT
Organism: Ostorhinchus rueppellii; assembly: GCA_030068375.1. Classification (NCBI taxonomy): domain Eukaryota; kingdom Metazoa; phylum Chordata; class Actinopteri; order Kurtiformes; family Apogonidae; genus Ostorhinchus; species Ostorhinchus rueppellii. Next base: position 37,336,758 of record JAQQZY010000029.1, on the reverse strand, counting down.
TCTCATTGGAAAATTCTGAATGAAGTGTGTGTCAGTGAAGCCGCTAACTTCACTGTCCCACCTCTCCTGACTCTGACTCCACATTCAAATACACCACAGCAAAAAACCTGGTTCTGTTCTTTTTTAATCTTCTTGTTAAAATTATTTGACTGGTGCTGATTTCGGTTTTCTAGAAACTTTATCAGTGCCACACATGCTGATACTAGATGCCTCCATATTTATTTCCGTAAACACAGTGTGCGCTGCATGCATCAGGACCTCTTTGGCACATGCAGGTCATTTCAGGGTCACACTCAGTTCATACTGAGAACTGAAAGAAGTCGCATTTAATTTGTAATATGAACGAGCACAGAAAAAGTCGGATTTCACAAAAAAAAAAAAAAAAATCTGAATTGTGCATTAAGACCTGCTGTCTGAATGTAGCCTTAGGGTCTGTTCACACTGCAGACAAAAATGGCCCAAATTTGATTATTTATGACAGTCTGAACAGCAAAATATTTTTTAAACAATCAGACCAACCATGTTTTCTTTTGTTGTTGTTTTTCAATTCTCTTTTTATTAGGATTTTCCAGTGGTTTGTGGTTCAGTGGTCCTGCTCTATCCTAGTCAGTCTGTTGTGCCCTTGGGCAAGACACTTCAGCCTCCTTGCCTCACATGTCATTCACACTGGTGTATGTATGTGTGTAATTGTACGGTGGTGGTTGGCGGAGCTGTTTGGTGGCAACTGGCAGCAACACTTCTGTCATGTCAGTCTGCCCCAGGTACAAATATAGTTTACCACCCCCAGAGCGAGAATGTGAGAGTGAATGAATAATGGATCAATAATGTAAATAACTTTGGGAGCCCTGAACAGCGCTATAGAAATCTAATTTCTTCTTCTTCTTCTTCTTCTTCTTCTTCTTCTTCTTCTTCTTCTTCTTCTTCTTCTTCTTCT
>JAQQZY010000029.1:37301634-37314109 GCA_030068375.1 Ostorhinchus rueppellii | reverse complement strand
GGGATAGGCTCCATGTGACCCCCGTGACCCTAATGAGGATTAAGCGGGTATAGAAGATGAATGAATGAATGAATATTAACAATCAATGGTGTCAAAATAGTATTAATTCTTCTTAAGTCTTAAGGGGGAGTATATGCAATTTTATCAATATCCTGCCAATTACTAAATGTTTTGTATAGTTGTAATAGATTTAATGCACATGTATAAATGATAAACTGAGGCAGAATATTGTTAAAATACATTTCAAGTTCCTTTTTATTCAGATTTTTAAGGAAACTTTGTAGATGTTAACATTATCATAATATAATTTTTCCTTTTTTCACTGTTATTCATTTACTGGTCCGGCCCACTTGAGGTCATATTAGGGGGAATATGGCCTGAATGAAAATGAGTTTGACGCCCCTGAAATACAGCATATGTTGTACAGAGAAAAATGTATTTTATTCAACCTTGCCATCCATTATTACATACATTTGTAACATTTGCAAGTAAAGCTGAGAGGTGTCATTATTTAAAGGCGAATGATGTAACATTCAGAAAGTTTTTAATGATAGAAAATAAAATCAACTGGAGTCAGCATCCAGTTTATGCTCAGGCATACTCATGTACTGACATAGTGTTTGTGGTGGAGTGTGTTGCTGGGAGTGAGCAGTCTGTTGATTTTTGTGGACTACTTCTCTAAATCAATTGTAGTCAGTGCTGCAGACTGCTGCTGCTGCAGAGAGGCTGAGGGGAAGTACTGAGAACACATGTCACATCTGTGGGTTTTCCGACATAATCTGACCTTCGTTCCCAACATAATCTGCGTAAAGAATGTTGAGGAAGTTCGGTAAAGTGCTCATTTTGTAAGGTCTGTTTCGATTCGTTCAGAGACTGGATATAAAAATGTAATTAACCCTAGAACACTTTTGCTATAAAAAGTAACACCATCACTATTGCCGGGTGATTTTTTTTTTTTGCCCGATATATTACACCCAACCCAAACCCTGGCAAAAACATTACCTCCTTGGTGGAGGTAATTGGTTATTATTCACTTCATGGAGATAATATGCACACACACAAAAAAATAATAATAATTTTGTTTAAGAAAACTGTTAACTCTGTTCTCCCCGTGTCTGCGTGGGTTTTCTCCTGGTATTCCAGTTTCCTCCCACAATCCAAAAAGACATGCATTGATAGGTTAATGGGCTAATCTAAATTGCCCATAGGTGTGTATGTGAGAGTGATTGTTTGTCTATATGTCAGCCCTGTGATGAACTGGTGACTTGTCCAGGGTGTACCCCGCCTTCGCCCTTAAGTAGCTGGGATAGGCTCCATGTGACCCCCGGGACCATAAAAGTGGGTTCAGAAGATGAATGAATGAAAACTGTTAACTCATTCACTGCCAGGCGTTTTCAGAACAGAAACCCCCATACTGCCAGGCGTTTTAGAGCATTTTGACTGATTTTCAAGACTCGCAGAATATCGAGTTCGAGGACGACATAAACATGGCACCCATCAAAATAAAGTGTAAAGTCTCTTCTTTCATGTGGAAGAAAAATTTTGTTTCCAGCTTTTTCGGTTGGAGAATAACTGTCCACTGTAGTGAACACTATACATGAAAGGGTTAATAGCTGTAAACCTCTTCACACTGTCAACTCTTCAGGATGTCTGTATCTGTGATTATCTGTGTCTGCTCAATCTGGTAAGCGCATCTTTTTCTAAATCCAGGCGTTTTTAGGTCTTCCATTAATAGATGTCACACTCCTCAGTTACGATAAAACGGGGATTCCCAAGGTTTTAGTATAAAAAAATAAACAAAGGAGGAATCCCTTTTCATCCAAATATATTCCTCTTGCTGCGGTCTTTGTAATTACTGAACACATTAAGATGATATCAGAGTTCAATTAAACGTAAGGCAGGAATTCAACCCAGGACATACCTGTACTATAATGTATGTGGAGAAATAAATCCGCTCTTTGCTTCTCTCTGCGGTGTTTAGCCTCAAAATATAGCCTATGTATCAAGGCCAGTGCCATGGAGCAACATATCGACCATTGTTTGATTAATGACAGAGGCTATCTCTACTGCAATCATCTCTCATCCTCAGGTAATCACAGTCTCACTTGCCCATCTGTCTGCTCTACTTTCAAATCACACCGTCTACCTGCCAACCTGTCTGCAGCCAGAGCCCCAGTAATGATCCGATCTGCCCTTGTTTCTTGGTGTAAAAATAGTCAGATACATAATTAACATCATCGCTCATAACAGCTCCAATAACTGACTGTCTTAGTGGGGATGAAGGATGAGGGTTCAGCTCATCTGAAGGCACAATGTTGTTAGTCCAAAAACTATTCAATCATCCCGTCTTTACACTTCCTGCATGGCAATTGGGAGGTTGCCAAACACTGCTGCAGTTCTTTATTTGCACTCAATTTAGATGGTTTGGCGCCCAGGCTGTTGTGTGCGCTGTGGCTCTTCTGTCTCCCTTATCACTCTCTTATTCACTCCCCCCTCTGTCTTTCTCTCCCTCTCTCCTCTGCTTTTCTTCACCCATTTTTCTGCGTTATACCATATTTTTTCTTCCATCTGCATTTCCCTGTATCTCCGTTTCTTTCGTCTTCTAAAACGTCTCCACAGCCTTTCAGACCTTCATCATTCCCACTCCCTACACCCGCTCCTTGTCTCCTATTTCATGGCTTTCTCCTGCCTCCTGAATCATGGCTTTACCCGACAGTCTTAGCCGGCTATAAGTCTGTCTAGGTTGAGAGGTTACGGAGTTCACTGTGCTTCGACGGCTCCAGCTCAGGCCTTTCCTGGGGAGACCTTATAGTCCAGTCTGGGCTCCACCATAAGGCTGAGAGACGCTGCTAACCCAGTGTGCTCATTATTTTTCACAGATCCAGCAGTGGCCCTCCAGAACACACGCAGAAGATGAACTTATTTAGTTCGACGATGACATGACTGTCTCATTAAAATATGGAAAGTCCGACTACAGCCACAGGTGAGATGAAAGCATATTCTGCAGGAAACCATGTCTCTTTTAACATGTTAGAGATATTATAGCTCTGTGTCTTGTTATGCTGAGCTATAGTTGCTATCTTTAACCCTGTGAAACCAGAACCATTCAATCATTGACAGAAAATTCCAGTGCTTTGAAAGTGGAGCCTTTATTGGTCCTTCTGAACAACCGAAACTTTTTTTTTTTCAAATATCAATTTCCGTGCATGAGTTTCAATTTTGTATAATATTTTCATACATCAGGTCTCAGTGCTCAAAAATGATTATTTTTCAAGCAACAAAAACCTAATATAACAACGTGTCTAACAAACTGAGAATTCCTTTTCAAAATTGGCAAAGTTCTGCTGCTGCTGGTCCCAGACTGTGGACCAACCTGCCTCTGCAGATCAGACAGGCCTCTTCTTTGCCTGTTTTTAAATCTCTTCTTAAAACCCACTTGTTCTCCTTGACCTTTTAACTCGTGCAATGTTGATATTTTGTTCTGTTTTATATTTTCACTTGTTTTTATTTTATTTATTTGATTTGATTAGATGTTAATTTTTTGATGCTTTTATTAAATTGTGTTTCTAGTGTTCTGTACAGTACTTTGGTCCACTGCGGTTGTTTTAAAGTGCTTTAAAATAAAGTTGGATTGGAAAGTTCTGCCTCCTTCCTCATTAACGATCATCTTTGGTAGTGTCACTGGAAAGGCCCCTCTTAAGCGTGCAGGTTAGGTTCCCCTCTCTGTGGTGTCTGCTGGTTAGCCTTGGGACCTTCTTTGTTGGCCCCTGGTCCTTGGAGGGGGTGTGGTTGTGGTTGCATGGCTGTGTTCACCTCAGTCTCTTTGCCTTATTAACTCCGCCAAGGAGGTTGTGTTTTTGCCGCATTTGTCTGTCTGTCTGTTTGACTGTTAGCAAGATAACTCAAAAATTTATAGACAGATTGTCAGAAATAGGGTATCCTACAGATGATTAGATTTTGGTGGTGATCCGTACATTCAGCGCCATCTAGTGGATGAAAGTACAAATGCTGCCTTGGCGGAGGTCTGCACTCTGAGTGCTTCTCTAGTTCTCTTTGCTTTGCACTGATGCAGTCACACAAGAGGTGGGGCGGCTATGGCTCAGGTGGTAGAGCGGGTCATCCAATATCCGAAAGGTTGGCAGTTCGAATCCCACTCTCTCCAGGTCAGCCATTGTGTCAGCCATTGGGTCAGCCTCCTTGCCTGTCACTCACACTGGTGTATGAATGCGTATGAATGTTTGGTGGTGGTGAAATGGCAGCCACGCTTCCGTCAGTTTGCCCCAGGGCAGCTGTGGCTACAAATGTAGTTTACCACCACCAAAGGGAGAATGTGAGAGCGAATGAATAATGGATCAACAATGTAAAGCGCTTTGGGTGACTTGAAAAGTGCTATAAAAATCTATTAACAGATTCATGTAAACTTGTTGTGTGCATTTGTTTCTGGTATTATTTGGGCTGTCATTGTTTATAATATTCTGTTCATGTTTTCTTTCCGTACATCCCTCATTTAATAGGTGTTTTTTTATTTATTTTATTGTAATTTTTTTTTGTTTTGGTTTTTCTGTCTTACTGCCCAGTTTACTCAGTTCTGGTTCTTTCATTATAATCCAATATAATTATCACCATGGTTGTTTTTGGTATTGTTAGTATTGTTGATATTCTCTTGTGAGGGTCTTCACCACCTTCTTCCTTTTTCTACCGCCTTCACTCTTTCCTTCTCTTCTCCTCTTTTCTTGTCCGCCGCTCTGTTCATGTCAGGTCTGGCATCAAAATGTGGTTCAATGAAACTTACAATAAAGACAGTAGAATATCAAGGGGAGCCTAATGCACTTTATAAAGTTTCCTTTAATGAAACAAATTTGTTCAGCACCAAAAGGCAGCCAGACTACCATTCTGCTGTTATGATGATGGACAAAACAAATAACAAAAAAATAATAAATAAAGGCCTCCAGTGAACAAATCCCTCCCCCCTGGTGGATTATGTGTGTATTGCATGTATCTAATTGTAGCTATCAGGTTTTTCAAGAAAAAAAAATCACACTGATCATGTAGAGCAGGGGTTTCCAACCCTGGTCCTCGAGAGCTACTACCCTGCCTGTTTTAGATGCTTCCCTCTTCCAGCACACCTGATGGTCATTATCAGGCTTCTACAGAGCTTGATGATAGGCTGATCATTTGAATTACATGCTGGATAGTAGCTCTCAAGGACCAGGATTGTACACCCCTGATGTAGATGGCTTCAAACTCATGTATCAAATATGATACATTTGGCCTTATAGGGTTCAGAATGACTTGAAGGTAATAGCTGTCTAATTCTGCCATTCCATCATGTCAAAAGTCAAATATTGGTTAATTTTTACATGATGTGTCTCTATTCTGATCTACAGTGGAAAAACCTTTATTTTCCAGACTGACAATGCCTTCATCCATTGGACACAAGGGCTCACTGAGTGCATGTGTGAGTATGAAAATGAAGTGCATATGCCATGGCTCATCAACCCAGATGATCACCTATGGGAGGTTTTTGGGATGACATATACAGTATTTGGCAGTACTTTCCACTACTATCATCAAAACACCAAATGAGGGAATATCTTTTGGAACAATGTAGTTCATCCCTGCAGTGGAGTCATGCAAATTCAGTGCCAAGGCATACTGAGAATGTTCTAGTGGCATGTGGCGAGCCAATACCTCTATGCTAATTTCGTCTTTAAAGCTGCAGTTGGAAGAAACAAGGGGGGAAATAACATAATTTATATGCAGCTTCTCATGCAGCTCTCTCTACTATGTCCTGAGTTTCGACTGAATGGAAACAGACTAATGTAACAATGCTGGTATCGAAGACTGAAGCGTACGACTTGATATGAACAATAGGGACGAGTCTGATGAGAAAAGTGTATTATAGATGTCAATCCCCTGTTTTATTCACCAACATGTCCAAAGGATAAAACTTTCTAAAGCCTGAACAGAGGAGGCAGAGAAGTCCAATTTCTGCTCACAGTGAGATGAAATGAAAGGTTATTATGTCATTTTTGTCTCATGGTACGCTCTGTTATCTGCTGAAATCAGTCTATAATTTGTCAGCTGTTATAGGTGGATGCACTGTTTTTAACCTTTAAAGATCTGAATTTTTTTTCATGACAATTTTACCTGCATTTTAACCCCTTTGGACTGTTTTTTTTTCTAATTATTTCAATGTATTATGGGATTAATGGAACAAAAGCTACTTAACATTTCAGATCAGTAGATAATTTTGATCATCAGTAGTAGTTTTTTTATTTTAATACTTTATTTTATCTACATTTTTGATACACAAATTAAACAGAACAAATGGTAAGTCCATTCCTATTATATTGTTTATTTCCTTTATCACCGATGACCAGTAAGGCAGAATCTTAGCACAGTCCTAAAAATGTGAAAGTGTCCTGCCTTCACAGACATCAGTAGTAGTTTAGGTCAAATCAACTCAACCCATAGGCAGACAGACCAACAGACCATTAGGGGAATTGTGGTTTTACAGTAGCAGCAGCTTTGTAAGGAACCAAAAACACAAGACATAAGAAAATAAGACGATGATGATAATAATAATAATGTGTAGAGATGATACTTGCATCACAATACATACTGTATAGAACCTATGTTATGTATATGAGAAATATGCATTATTAAATAAATAATATTGAAAGAAAATGTGCAAATAATAATGAGTGTCCCCCTCATCTGTCACGTTATTTAAGCTTTTTGTGACAAACCCCTTAAAAATGCTAAAAAAAAAAAAAAACCCAACTTTAACCCATAAAGACTCTTTTGTGAATAATATGTCTTTCTATTTATTATTTCTCCAGTGATTTGTCACCATTTATAACAATATTATCCTCTGTAACCCTGCGATGAACTGGCGACTTGTCCAGGGTGTACCCCGCCTTCGCCCTAAGCAGCTGGGATAGGCTCCATGCGACCCCCGTGACCCTAATGAGGATTAAGTGGGTATAGAAGATGAATGAATGAATATCCTCTGTAATTTGCATTTCTTCAATAAAAATCATTTAATGATCATGTAGGTGTTCATAAAACCTCAGATTAAAGTTAATTGTCATAACATCAGAAAGAGAATAATGAAAAAATGGGACTTTTTCAACCTAATTTGTCATTAACTGAACATATAAACAAGTGTGTCCATCCACTGTCACTAATCCAACTCCATGGGTTTTACTGGTGAATCGGTGTTGACCATGTTTCCATGGTAACTACAGAGCCTCTGAACGTCCAAATGGGTCATATCTGATGACTGTGAAAAGATGAAAAACTGTATTTCACACCAATTATTTACATGTATTGATAGGATTAATGGATCAGACATTATATTAACATTGTATATTGGTAAATGATTTGGGTCACCAGTGGTTGTTTGGGTCTTTATGGGTTAAAATAGAAATACTTTATTAAAGGCTTACTCGACAGCACTGCAGAGGAACTAAAAGTTTTACAGGTATTTTTTTTTTTTTTATCTGATTGTTTTGCACTTGTACAAAATAGTTTCTGTTCTTCTAAATATAAACCTTATGTAGCACATTGCTGTGTGGTTATGCCACTGACTGGCTCCACATTTGTCTCATCCAAAATTAGCATTTGTGTGATTCAGTTTATTTACACCATGTTTCCTTGTCAGCGCGGCTGTGGGATTCCGGTACATCGGCACTCCCTTCAGTGGCTTGTTATAAACGTCTACGTTGACCGTTGGGCTTGTAAAGACCTGCCAGGGCCTTTAGTTGAAATGTTGCCCGTGTCCTTCCCCGGTTGCCGCTCTGCTGTGCCACTAGGGCGTACTCTGCCATCTGATAGTTGTGTCGAGTTCAGCAGAGCTCCAACTAAGAGCGCAGAACAAAGATCGGAGCAGTGACCTGGCATTCCACCGCAGAGGTGCCACTGCCAAACTCACTGATTGAAACCTCTTCTCGTTGCCCCCACCACCACCTCTCCCTCTTCCTCCCCTTCCTCCACACTTTCTCCTCCATCATCTCTCCTTCCCTCATCTTCCTCCACTTCACCTGGCTGCTACGAGGGACACATAAAGAAGTATGGAGAGCCACTAAACACGAGAGAGAAATGAGCAGGCGGGCTCTCCATCAGAATGCGAGCAGTGCTTGACTCTCCCAAGCACATAAACAAACCCGTCTGCTGGAGAGTTTACCGAACACTGACCTGACCTTATGGTCCAGGGTTCATGTGCTCTTTGACAAACTGCACCTCCAAAGTTTCTCCTCTCCTCTTAAAGCATGTGGCACAGAATATCAATAAGGATAACAACTGGTGTGCCATCATAATCCCACAGGGAGTTCTTCTATTAAAATGTGTAACAAAGGCGGGGTCACACAAAAGGAATCTGCACGTTCTCTCATAAAGCGATTGTGCCTTCGCAGCCTTTATCATAATCCTATTGTGACTGGAATTATTCACATTTGGAATCTCTACAGCAGTACAGATTTTCAAATATAATACTTTTCTTCTTCTTTTCATTTTTTGCCAGTATTTAGTCTGACTCACAGGATGTAGACGGCCACTTGGCGTTATTTCCGTCTGCAGTCTCATTTTTTCTTTTTGCTATCTCTCTGTTAACATAAGAACAACAACTTTGGGGCATGAAATCAAATGTTGAATTTGGACAAAAGGTCTGGGCTGTGGAATAAGGAACACCCAGATTATTTTTTGTGCAATTTGAAAAAAAATAAAACAAAAAACTTTTTGATTTTATAACCATTTATTTGGGATACATTTCTTCGGAGATCAAAAACATATATAAATACTTAGTATATTACTAGCTGCAGGCAAAAAAGCAATAACAAAACGATGGATGACACAAGAAGAACCAACAATAAATAACTGGATAGACACAACCATAGAAATTTATAGGATGGAAAGAATAACCTTCACTGTAAACTTAAAGATGGACTCTTTTGTGTAACTCTGGGGGGGGTGGGTGAGATATATGGAGCCTTTGAAACCTGATTTTGCTGAAATGACTGCATGAATACGGACTCAAAATCCTGTTTTTGCTTTATCTTCTGTATATTCATTTATGGGGTCTTTGTTTTGAGGTCATGTATGTAAAAGTGGTAATAAGCCACTGAATGTTTTTCTCTTTTTCTTGTTTTATTTCTTTTTTTATTTTTTTGTATGCTCTCTGGATGTATATAGTTTGTATGTATGCTGTAAAAATTCTTCCTTTCAATAAAAAGAGAATTTAAAAAAAATACTGTACTTTGGGCTTTTTTTTTTTTTGCCTGTATTAGAAACAGAAAGTACCAGGAGTGAAATGATATTGACATGCAGCAAAAGACCTGAGCCAGAAATGGAATACACTCCAGTTGAATGTAGTCTACCATGTGCTATACCCCTATGGCATTTTCTTTTACAACCATTTAGCCATCCCTGTGCATGTATACCAAAAGAAATTTCCCAACTTTTTTTTTTCCAGACTTTTTGACTCGGTGCCACAAAATCCAAATGTGATTTGGTTTGAAGGAATACAAAAAAAAAAAGTCTGTTTCTTTGGTTCTGTTAGGCTCCAAAACTGACACAACCCAAATAAGTTAGTGTCAAAATGGCAGCACACCTGAAAAACACTATGGACCTGGCATTATATTTTAAAGATAAAAATAGACGTGCTTGCTATGGCTGTTGCCTGACCTTCCTGCCTTTCCTCCTAGTTGCCTCTTTCTCTTAATGCAGCTCAGAGCACACAGGAAGACACTATTCTGAGCTAAATTGATGTTTTTGGCTGAATATTACTCACAGCATGTCACCACGTGTGTGTGACAGAGACACAGAGATCAATTTCCTCTCCTGAAAATGCATTTTAATGACCTGGCAGTAGCACAACGTCGAACAAAACACGCCAAACCATAAAAGAAACCAAATACATTGCTGGAAGAAGTCGTCACGCACGGGTAGAATGGCAGAACTTAAAGACTGATGAAAACAAAGAGACTGACAGAGTTTCCAGGAAATATTTTGATCAGTCCTATTATAAGCTGCTGCACAACATCTTGTTACATTTGCCTGTATGATTCTGTCTTTTGTGTTGCACTAATTTGTGCAGAAATCCTTTTTCATGACCAGTGTCTGAGGTAAGGTTTTAAGTTTTATTCCGTTTTACCCTATATGGGTCATGAAAAATCACAATGAAAATGGACACATTAAACACTTACTGAAAGTCAGTTTTTGCTGTAAAGCAATTTGACAATAAAAAAAAAATACAGTTGAACATGCAAATTGAATTCCACAAAAGAAGAATTCTGCCTGTGAATCTGACAGTCTAAACTTTACTTCAATTGTACCTACTTGTGTTTCAGATCGTTTTCATCAGCTTTTTGTTGCACTCAGATGCAGACAGGTTTTCCCTTTAATTAGAAAAACAGTCTCTTCCAAAGAGGTGACACTGTTCCCTTACACTGAGGAAGTATGGCATATGGATGCTAAGCTACAGTACCTGGTGCAAATGCGTGTGGGTGTTCAGATGTGTTACAGTTTGTCTGTGGGTGTTTGTCAGTCTTACAAACAAAACCATTTGAAACCATCTGCCTTGTTAATGGGGGAGCGTGGTGCCAGTAGATGCTTTGATAGCAACCTTTGAAACTATGGACATCTGTGTGTTGTGTTTTGTTGTCTTGTGTGTGTGTGTTCGTGCGTTGTTGGGAGAGATGGCTCCATCTGTTTGTATTGTTTCTCTCCTTGATTGCTCTGCTTCCAGCAAACTTGTGTTCTGGGACCATTTTATTTTGGAGCACACACCCACACATGCATACCTGCAAGGAAGTATGCGCGCGCACACACACACAGTCATAACTGAGTGACATATCCTAGTGAGTGCACAATTGTGTATCTGAGAAGTAAAACACAAATACCCAACTAGTGATTGTTATTGTTTCAAAAAAGCCTCTTTTCCACACTGCTGAAAATGTGTGCATGATGAAAGATTTTCTTTAACTCCGTAATTGTTTGGATTGCCCAGAGGCCACATGTTTAACAATACTGCTTCATTTCTTTAGTCCTTTATTTTGTCATTTTCTCTCTTGCGCAGGATTCAGTTTAATAGTGTTGCTTCTTGTGTGTATTGGATGTAATGTCCTGTGATGTCAGTGCATGCATTTGTGAAATGGCCCAGTGTCAGGCTCCTGGGGCCTGAGAGACATAAGACAGAGACAGGGGCAAAAGGTTAATAAACACACACATTCATACACACAGAGAAATTCTAAAACACTTGCCAGACTCTAGACTTATGCATTCATATGTCATCATTTCACTTGTGTCTTTCATTCAAATAAATCAATATGAGCTCGGAATACTACTTGGAGGATTTTCTGAGCTCAGCAGAACAGAAGTCACAGTAAAGTGTTTTTCGTTCTTGTTCTAATGCTGGGAAAATAAACTCAAACCCTTCAAGAGCTCACGGATGTATACATGCACAAACACAGAGCCACGTGTAGAACAAACCAGGCACGTGTTTTAACCCCTGGGCCAACAGCGCGCTGTGAGAGCGGCCGGGGCCAGGAGGGACCTCAGTCTGTCTCTGTTCATATTATTCAAGAGAATAAAGCTTTTTTTTTTCTTTTTCCAGTAAATTGAAATTCGAAACAAAATGCCTATTAGGATCTAAGAGGCCTCCCTGGAGGAAAGAGCACTGGCATTTAACATGCAGACCCAGTGTTTAGCTCCAGTCCTTTCAAAAAGCAACACAGCCAAACCAATCTCCCCGAGAATGGCACAGCAAATTTCTTGCGGATGAGTTTCGGCTGGAGCTCAGATATACAAAGTGAAATGAAGGCTTCATGGTTTATCAGCACAGCTATAGTGTTTATTCTACTAGGAGCAAACACACAGACTGCCTAATAACACCGGCAGAAGATGTTTCCTCCAACACGTATACAAGAGAACCTGTAAGCTACTGTATGGCCTTTAGTGAAATTTATGTGAACAGGCTTATGTTCACACTGAGGTCAGTGTCGATGAGACCTTATATAGCAAGAATGGTACAACCAGAATAAAACCGTTTGCAGCTCTGAAATTACTGCAATATAACTGGTTGATGCGAACATATATAACCCCAGAGAAGCTCAATAGATATGAGAGTCAAAACACACTAATGTCCTGTCAGAGAGTGAACTTTAATTGATTGTCATTCCAACATTTATTTCAATATAGAGTAGCTCCTTGTTTTGGATAATCCATTATGATCCAACTAAAGTAAAAAAAAAAAAAAAAGAATTTAACAGTAAAAATATGGGTCATTTAGCGACAACTAATCTGTCAAATTAACCCAAAAATGTCCTGTCAGAGATTTGGAATCCCGTGTTTTGACCCAATTCATTCATTTTCTGTACCCGCTTTTATCCTCACTAGGGTCGCATGGAGCCTATCCCAGCTACTTAAGGGCAAAGGCGGGGTACACCCTGGACAAGTCACCAGTTCATCACAG
>JAQQZY010000029.1:37256773-37269503 GCA_030068375.1 Ostorhinchus rueppellii | reverse complement strand
AAAGACATGCACTGATAGGTTAATGGGCTAATCTAAATTGCCCACAGGTGTGAATGTGAGAGTGATTGTTTGTCTCTCTATGTCAGCCCTTAAGGGTGTACCACGCCTTCACCCTTAAGTAGCTGGGATAGGCTCCATGCGACCCCCGTAACCCTAGTGAGGATAAAGCGGGTACAGAAGATGGATGGATGGACGGACGGATGGATATAAAATGTAAAAATGCCATGTAAACAGCAGGATCCTCGGAGCAACCACACAAAAGTTCCTATGTGTTACGCACAAATGGCAAATAATCTTCTTGAATACTAGCACAAGTGTTTTGAAATCAAATCCAGTGGCGTGGTGATTTAAAGGAAAGACGTTAGGAAGCAGAGGTGACATTCAGAAGTGCAACAGCATCGCCACTTAACCCTTTCATGCATACTGATCGCCACAGTGGACAGCTGTCCTTTGGCTGTTCTCTTGTATATTCATGGGGTTTGTTGTTTTAGTTCCATATCTGCCGACACAGTGGACGCTCATGCATTCACACCATGACTGTAGATTTGCTGTTCTTGACAAACCTGATCAGCAGTAACATATTTGAGTGTAAATCAACTGCTTGTTATTGTTAGACTGTAATGAACAGTTTGTTTTTTTCAAACCAAAAACTTTTTTTTTTGCATAAAAAAAAATCCAAAAATTCCAAAAAGTAGACTACAACTTCTCCAGGTTGGGATTTGTCTTTTTTTCTCACCTCGAACCCTGTTGTTTTCCTTTTCTAATCTGCAAACGTGGTGCTTCTCATGGGGCGAATCGGCAGTGCAGCTGTATCTGTATCGCTGTCGTGTTTAATGTAATCTTGGTCAGTTGTATCTGGAATTCCTGAATTTCCCTGGTGTGGGATCAATAAAGTATCTGTCTATCTGTCTGTCTGTCTGTCTATCATCTCTATGAAGTGAGTACTGACTAGTATTAGAGTATGTTAAAATGTGAGAAAACATCAGATTAGCAGCATTAAAAATGTTTTTATTTTGTAGATTTCACACAGCTTATCAATAAATGCATGTTTCTTTGCTTCATAAATTAAACATATGGTAGCTGCGTGGACATTTTTACAACTCCATTTATTTATTTATTTATTTATTTATTTATTTATTTATTTATTTATTTATTTATTTATTTATGCATTACCTTTATTTAACCAGGACAACCTCATTGAGATTAAAAATCTCTTCTCCAATAGTGTCCTGCCCAAGACTGGCAGCAGTACATTAAAATAGTTAGACTAAACATAAAAACTTTCACACATAAAAACAAGACAAGTTTACATAGAACACAAAATAAAGTCAACAAAAAACCCTTCTAAAATCAATGTTTTTAAAGTGCTCACAGATTAAGATTAAGTGCATTAGACAAAACATGTGCAGCCAGATGTCTCTGCCTCCAAGTCAGACACCATCCTCTTGAAGGTGTCCAGTGAAACCAGATCTTTAAGTTTCTGTTCTTTTTGTAATTCATTCCACGTAAATGAAAATGTAAATAATACATGCATGAAAGGGTAAACCAACTAATAAACCAACAGGAACACTGGTGTTTTTTTCAACGTTTTACATGTTTTACAAGGTAGATAAATCTGCAATTGATAAAGAATTCTAACTACTCATAGAACCGTTAGCTTACCATGTCAGTGCTGATCACAGGGATCATGCTAATGCTAACTAGCTTCTGTAAAGCAGGGTTAGGGTTAGTAATGAGCATACATCCATGTGACCAGTGGCCTGTCTTCTGCCGTCTTCACCCATTGGATGAACACCAACAGGAAACAGAACTTTCCTGCCACATTTTTGATTCTTTAAGGTCTCAAAATCTTGCTGTTTTTTTGTTTTGTTTTTTTGTTTTCATTTGAGCAACTGAATTACGAGTGAAAAGTGTGTTGTAATGCAAGTGCTGTTGAACATGTACCAAGTAAATTATTATTAAAAATTGATTAGTAATGGCTTATATTATATATTATACTGTATTGCATTACTCTCAACACTGCACATATGACACACCAAGTCTTATATATATTGGCAGAAATAAAGATGTCTCCCCAGAAATCTCATATCCACTGATAACATATTTTCCTTTCAGAAGCATGACATCATAATCAACCTTAAACTACACTTGTGAATTCAAGGTCAGTTTTGTCACTACCACAGCTGCTCCACGTCTGATACAAAGCAAGAAGGCATCAGCTCGGTACCCAGCGTGGCAGCAAAGGCCTCAAAGAGCTAAAAAGCTGCCACTCAATATGTCCTTAGTCTCTGACAATATCACTGCTTTCAAGTGCCTGTTTTACTGTTGAGTGTGCTTGTGTTGTTTCAAGTCTAGCGATCAAACCCAGAAGATAGCATCAAACAGGATGCAGAGGTTGGTTCTTCATAGATAGATTCTTTGTGTTGTCAACACAGTTTTGTCAACGTAGCGCACCAGTCACTTAAGGTGCACCCCGAGATGTCTTTTCTTTGTCTTAATAAAACCAACGGGGCCTGTTTTTATCACCAACTTTTCTCTTCACAGGCAGGGAATATGTCGAGGAAGTCGATGCGCACATGACTCGATCAATTTAAACAGTCTTTAGGATGTATTTTGTGTGTACGTATAGCAGTGATGAGTGAAGTAAAGTTCTAAAATTCATGTGCAAACTGCATTTAAAATTCAGTAAGATAAATATGTGCTTGTGTCTTTTGTAGATTTGTCATTTTTGGTTGTTACTTCACTCCATTTCAATCTAACTGCGTTTCTACGTGTGTCAGAACAGCCTGTATGCTGATTTTCTTTGTGCATGACTTGGGTCTCATGGAGGTTTCGGGAGGTCATCAGTGCCTCTGATCTGTTCTAGAGGCTTTTTCTTGAATCTTGAGGTCGAAGTCCAACATGAACTTCACACACATAAAATGCACAAATAAAGTGCATCTATGTATGTCCTGGATATTTTCCTCAAGTTTTCCCTTTAAGACCCACAGCTATTTTTATATTTTTGTCACAACTTGCACATTAGTTTTTCTTCTTCTTCTATGAAACTTGTACCCAATAACAGGACATGGAGGGGTGTAAAAATTCAAACCAGATTTGGACTAATGTTATGAAGAAAGTTTGGAAGCACTTTGAGTCTATTTTAAAGATGAATTTTTACTGATAAAAAAAATTAACTATTTTTCAGATAAAACACATTTTCATATTATTTTTGTACAAAAATCTCCATGTCACATGATAAAAAGGTGACAAAAATGATGTGCTTTTTTTTTTTTTTTAATGTCTTTACTCTCTCACAGGTACATTTCGGGAATCGAACTAATTATTCAAGGCACAGTGTTTCATAGAAGTGACCACTGTTGCAAAATCACTTGCAATTTGTGTTTAAATGGGCAGGTTCTTTATATAATGCCAGTGGACACGATGGGTTACACGCAAAACCTGAAACGAAACTACAGATTCATGAAAAACCCACCTGTCTGGATAAGAAAAAACAGTTGGATTGACAAATTTAACACATTATTTTTATTTATACCGGTATATCAGACCATTTCAAGCCATGTGGTCCAGATCAAATGCACTGATAACTCGGTAGTTTTCATGTCCCAGTTTTGGTCCTATTTTTGTACTTAATATTTGATTAAAAATTCATTAATTTTGGAATTGCTCAGAGCAAGAGTATAATTTTTTTTCTGCATTTATCTGAGGTCATCATTAGGTACATCCTGGAGGGAAATGTGTCTAAATTTATCTTTTCTTGGGTCCAAAACACTGGTAAAGTGCCAGGTACCAAAACGTGCCCAGTTTGATAAAAGCACCCCTTTCCTAAATGTTTTGTCACAACTTATCATATTATCGTCTGCATTCTTCATTGTTCAGTAAAAATCTGGTATTGTCCTATATTTGATTGATTAATCATATTGGATGTTTATAAATTCAAAGGCTATTAGATCAAATAAAAAAGACAATGAAGAAAAAGTTTTTATAAATAATATAAGTGAAAGTGTGTTCATCCACTGTTACTTATCAAACTCCATGGGTTTTACTGGTGAATCAGTGTTGTAGAAGATGACATTGTTTCCATGGTAACTACAGAGTCTTTGAATGTCCAAATGGGTCATATCTGATGAACATGGAAAGATGACAAACTGTATTTTACACAAATTATTTCCATGTATTGATGGGGTTAGTGGCTCAAAAGGTATTGTACATTTTAGATCAGCAGATGCCTTTGGTTTATGGTGGACGTTTGGGTCTTTATGGGTAAAAAAAAAAAAATCTAAATCAGTACCAAAAATCTCCTTTTGGTACTATGTATTTTTTCAGATTCCTTTTCATGTGCTGGGAAAATCCAATTATCTAATCATGTATTCCAAAAAATACAGGGTCAGGTGTTGTCACAAACAGGCAGAATTATATTTCCTTCTGTCAAGGTGATCATCCGTCCATTTCTTTCAGTGTCTTGTACTGTATTTGTCCTGACATGCAGAGACATTAATAATTTGGCCTTTAGCTTCTCTGTATGTGTTGTGATTTTAGAATGACAGGGTTTTTTTTTTATATCTCTGCTACAAATGAGCTCATCTCCCAGCACCCACTTTTCTTTCTCTCTTGGGTAAATTATGCAGCTTGCTGAATTTTACCACCGCCAATTAGCGCCTTTGCAAATGTGAGTGTATGCCATCGATTCTCCCGCTGATTGAGGTGGATTCCATCAATGGCTCACACTACTCGGACTGCTGCAATATTCATCAAGGTGGAAGGAGGCGTTCGGCCAGCAGTTGGATGAGAGTCTGCCCTCCGGAAAGGGAAAAAAAGTGTGTAGGGCAGAATAGCAATAGAGATCGGTAATTAAACTTGGTAAATATTCATGTGGTCATTACATTTTTAATGAGGTGCTGATAAGAGTTGACGCTGACCATACAGGACATTTGTCATAACGGACCAGCAAGGACGTAACTTTGGTCTTCCTAAGAAATTAGTTTTTTTTTTTTGTAAGACTTAATCATAGCTGACATTGACGGATGTCCTCCACTAAATAGTTGTGGATTCCTCTGAACTTCCTCTCAAGAGCTAAAACATAGGATCAAGTCATGATGAAGGTTGAGTTTTAGGCTACGTTCACACTGCAGCTGAATGTGGCCCAAATCTGATTTTTTTTTTTTTTTTTTTTTGCCGCTATTTGACCTGTTAAAGACAGTCTGAACAGTACAAATCTGATTTTTTAAATCTGACCCAGGCCACTTTCATATGTAGTCCTAAATCTGACATATCGGATATTTTTACAATGCGACGTCAGTCTGAACGGCCAGGTCGCATTTATCCAACTTTTACGTCATTGAAATCACCAGAGATTAGTGTTTTGTCGTGAGAGTGTTAGGGAGAGGCGGTCACAGATATATTTAAACATTTTTTTGTCATTCGAAAATTCTGCTAACTTCACTATCCCACCACTCCTGACTCCGACTCCACATTCAAATACTCTGTTTTAGCAGCCATTACACCACAAAAGGCCATAGCAAAAACCTGGCTCTTCTCTTTTTTAATCTTCTACTTAAAATTATTTGACTGCTGCTGACTTCGGCTTCAGAAAACCTTTATCAGTGTCACTTCCCGATACAAGATGCCTCCATATTTACTTCCCTAAACACAGTGTGTTCTGCGTGGTCCTGTATAACATCAGGACCTCTTTAGCCCTCGCGAGTCAGTTCAGGGTCACATTCAGTTCACAATGAGAACTGATAGAAGTTGCCTTGAATTTGTAATATGAACAAGCACAGAAAAAATCGGATTTCACAAAAAAATCCGAATTGTGCATTAGGACCTGCTGTCTGAACGTAGCCTCAGTTCCACTGTAACATAAACTCCTTTATCACTGTTAAAAATGTAGCAGAGCATGGTTGTAGATCATCACTGGTGGAATGTATGTACCTTTATTCAAATGTAGTCCCAATATCTGGTATTTGTATTAAATTTTTTTCTTTCAGTTTTATATTTCTGCTTTTTCATATAGCAATTTTTCATCCCTCCCCTGTTGACTGAACACCATGTATCTCTAAATATTTAGATTTTTTTTCCCCCCCTTCTTAGATACACTGGAAAATACATTATCCCAAAGCTGGAAAGAGCACTGTTTTTCTAAGCTCATGAAAAGTTAGCTTTTTAGAGAAACAATGCTCTCACAGGACCAACATAGAATACAGTGTGATGATGTTATTGTGATGCATGCTGCAGACTCAGCCACCCAACTGTACATAAAGTAATTTAAATGAACTCAACCTAAACATGTACAGCAGTAAAATGAAACCAGAAACATCATATATAATAGCAACACACTGCGGGGACTGTTTTACTGCGCAATGAATACTTGTACTTTTCATATTTAAAGTATATTAACCTGATAATACTTAGAAACTTTTATACAACTAAGGTTCTCGCTTTTGCTTGTTTTCACAGCCGGGGGGGCACTGAATACTTCTTCAACCACTGGTCGACTTCAGTAGAGCTTATTTTTAATGCATCTGACTGAGGTGTACTACATGCAATAACTTGCTGATTGTTGATAATGATGCTTGACATTTGTCGGTCGTATCTACTGCAGTATCAATCTGATAAAGAACAGCCCTTATCCTTGTTTGGAGAACATCACTTCGTTATCCCTAAAACACTTGGCGGTGGATTGCGAGGGCGATCTTCATAGCTCTTCACCTCAAGCAGTGTCTTGTGTTCAACATGTTTTGTGGTCTAATGAAATCTTTGAATATTCCCCTCCATTTGTTTGAACTGTCTCTTTGTCTCTCACTTGATTTCTCTGACTGTGGAGGGTCGAGTCTTTCTAAAGCGGTCCTCCACACTATCCATCCTACTCTGAATCAACTTTATTCTGGCATCTCCCAACATTCCCTCCTTTTAACCCCTGCCCCCCCTCCAAAACCCAGATTCTTCCTTTCCCTTGGAAATCCCTGTCAATCATTTACTTGCATCTGGCCCGAGTTTTTCAAGAGTTTCAATATTAATCATCATATAAAAGAAAAATATTTCCCGTCAATCATCATATACTGTTCTCACCCCATTCCAGCGGGAGCAGTGAGGTATTTGCGCTTGCCCAGCTACCTGTGGTATTCAGCCTGTCTATTGATTCATGTTGATTCTGCATTTGGGAAATAGAGTACGGTTGAATAGTGAAGATGTTAATGGGTTGACTTTGTAACCGACACTGCCTTTGAGCGGCAGGAGAGAGCTCAGTGTTGGTATTCATGACTCCAGAGAAGTCTGAGCATTTCAGACCCCAAGGACCTGTAGAGAACACCAGAGGAGAGCCTTTGAATTACTCCGCTACGTTGACTTGTTTCGGATGGTTGAAGTTAGTTAGCGAAAGAAGACTTTTCCTCCCAGTCGATGCATTTGGAAATTGAAGTTAAACATGATAGACCCCGGCGGTCGTCTGATGGATGTATGAAGATTTATTAGTATAAGTTTCCCTATAATGGTTTTCCTCTCACCGGGGGCTACAGCTAAACCAGCTTTCCTGTCCAGCTTCATGAAGATAAAAGAAATTAGATCTGTTAATCCACTACATTCGGGCATCCTCCCTGTAAGGCTCATTCTACCGCCTGAGGAAAATATCAACTGATGACTACCCTCAAAAAAGTGAGGTGTGCAACAGTGCGTCGGCGAGGGATAATGAAGTCACTGTGATTTCCCGGTTGCATGGCTCCATGTAGATGTTGTCTCTCTGTCTCTCAAGCTGGAGTTAATTGCAGTGTTTAGGCAGAGCTCAGTCTAGCTTCTAAACGGCAAAGGTTAATTAGCAACAGAAGGATCTCCACACAAGATATGTTGACATTTACATTTTCCTTCCTGGCTAAAATGAGAAAGAACACTATTTAGTGGCACAGGGTTTGGGACAAGGGAGAAAAACGATTCCTCCACAAACATCCTAATTTCTATGCAAGGCTTGGCGTTGATATGCAGATTTGGCAGTTGGATGACATTTAAAAGTAGTTAATTGTGCAAATCTTTGTTTTAGACTGGAAAGGTCGTGGATAGTGAGAGTCTTTCATCATGAACTAAACCCCCCTCCCCAGCACAGCTGCAGGGACGGGAGGGGGGTTTGTTGGTTTCTGCGCTGACCGCCTTATAAAGTCGCCCATTGCTTTTCAAGGTGGTTCATGAATATTTATATGCACAAACTGTTTGGAAAATGAAAATTAATCTGCAACCCGACGGGAGATGACTCGGCTATCTGTTTTCACCAAAGAATGTATTTCACCCCAGTCTGGATGAGAATGCTCCATTGTTTTCTTTCTCATATTCCTAAATGTCTGGATATCAAATTAAGCATGTTGCTTCTTGATGAGGGACAATTTTGTTTTATTGCAGTTTGTTCCTTCTCTTATTACAGCACAACTCAACAATTCAACAATCCTGTAATGCTTCTCGTATAAATTTGTTTGTGTTTGGCTATCATCACTTAGCTGCTGCAATTTTGGGGCTAAACGTACAAAGGAAAAAAAAATCCAATGTTTCTCTGCAGAAAGCAATATGTTAATGTTAAATAGATTTATTGCATGTAATATTTTGTCCATATTTTGAACATTATCATCTAACAGGCAACACTGGTGAGAAAGCACAATGAATCGAAGATACAGCAGGTGCACAGATTGGAAATTTTACACCTGGTTTCACCTGAATAGCACAAATGGATACATAATTGCTCCATTTCATCACTTCCCTTCGCTGGGTGACATTAAAGGGAGCGCTTAGAGAGAACAGAATAAGGATGAATACATCCAACCAGGGACTTGAGGAATACTCAAATCTGATCATGCATATTTCTATTTGTCTTTCAGATGAAAATGCACTCCCTTTGATTTAGCTACCATTAGAGTTCCTCCAAGGATATTCTGCTCTTGTTTGCTTGCTGAAATAACTTGGTGAACATTTAATCAACACATCACCGACCACTCTTTGTTTTCTCCTTGAAGCACGATCCCACATCCTTCCCGGGGCAGTTTTCATCAATTAAAAGAGTCCAGCCCTGTTTTTAAGCTACAGATGGCTAGCGTCAGACCCAACCACATTCAGGGTCTCCCGGCCAACTGCTCTGACATGTCAGACATGCTGGTATGCCTTGTCACTCCCCACTCCTACACTGTAACAAAGGTTGGGCTGACTCCCCTCTGGAGTGCCAGGCCCTAGTGGCTCTCGGAGACGTGATGCGTGACGGAGCCCCAGTCTCAAGGCCAAGAGTGCACCCCCGGACCTCCTTTTTTAAATGTTTTTTTTCTCAAAGCGCCCCCTCCTTACGTCTCCTCCTCCTAGTGTCCATTTAATCCGTCTTCAATTCCATCTCTCACCGCCCAAACCCTCCGATCCCGATCAACACACCCCCCTACAGAGCACGCTCACACTCATTCCCCTTTGCATTTCTTCACTGACTCCCGCAGTCATTTTTCCATCTCCAAAGCTCACACGCTCACACTTGCTACTCGCCACCTCCCGGCCCCTCACCACCCCCGGCGGCCCCGGCCTTCCACCCACCTCAGTTGCTTTCCAGGGGTGTGTATTTCACGCCCTGGTGGCTGGACAGGCTCTGGGTGATTTCCCAAGGTGGGGGCTGAAGGTTGGGCAAGAACCACTGGTGTGGAGTGATGTCAGAGCCGGGACTTGGGTTTGTGTGTCTCTGTGTGTGTATGTTGTCACTGCATATCTATGTGTCTGAATGTGTAGGAGTATATAGTCTGAACTCCCTTCAAAAGGCCAGCTGTACAAATGCTGCTGTGAATGAGAGAGGTGTTGAATTAACAAGCCATACGAGGCACCCTATTCTCCTGTGTTGCTCCATACACTGACCTGGCAATAATGAGGCAGAGGCACATTACAATGGTTCTTTATGGGTTATGTTCTGAACATTACTAGACCAAAGGGGCTAATGTGCTGGTGTGCGGAAAGCCAGATGAAATGACAGTGCACCGAGCCAACTGAGCGTAATGAGAATATTGTGTTTTGAATAAACTGAAATGGGGTGAATTTGCACAGGATGTGGGCCAAGGCAACGTACCCCGCTGTGCGCTTTCGACGGTGTTCGGGGGGATCTTTTTCAAACCAGCATGACAGTGCTTCCTCCACTGTGGCCGGGCTCTGAAAAATACAGGCTTTATTTATTTATTTGCCTTTATTTACTCAGGCTAGTCTGACCGAGCGTGCTAGGCTGCTTTTCAGAAACGCCCTGCTTCACCCACATTCAGTTACACACCTTCACACCTCTGGGAGCCAAGGTTTCACCACTGTTGTTCATGGAGCGGTTCTACTTGACCAGCCGGGTGTTAATTGCCTTGCTCAGGGTCACTTCCACAAAAGTTACGAGGGAATGCTCTGGCTTTTTCTTACAATCTTCCCTAATGTTCCGCAGCTCGGGAATATGAAGAAAACAGCTTTTCTGTCAAAAGCCCAATTCCCCGTGCTGCCTTCATGGTCTGTACAGAAAAAAAGTAGATAGATAAAAGGTTTTTCAATGAGCTGCTGGTTTCTGTAAAACTCTACAGATGACCGGTTCAATGTACTGTTAATGCTAACGACAGACTCAAAGCTCAGTGTGTTTGGAAGTAATTTATCATTCTTTAGCAAAATATGTTATGGCTATATTCAGCTACGTGACGGCCAAGCATGTCTCTGAAACCTGCTTTTGCTGCTCTTGTTTGACATAGTTCAGCTGCAGCCAGAAATTACTTCATCAAAAGAAGGCAGGATCTGTATCTCTAAAACTAAACATTTGGAACAATACACTGGCACCAGCACCAGTGCCAGACTGCCAGGGTAGTTGTGTTCATGTAGGCGTGTACATCTGTGCCTATAGGCGTACGTGAGCTTCCAGGAGTCTCGTCCTGCTCCCACCATTGTCATAAAAAAAGAATAAGTAGAGCCATTATTCAGGAGATTAAATTCTGTGGGTAAAACACTGACAACTTGTCTCTTCACGGCTATTCTCGTAGACTTTTTCTCTCAAGTTTGGGTGTTTTTAAGGAGAGATTATTCTGAACAAAAGGAAACGACAGACAAGGAAAAATGTTTTCCTGTTCCAAACTCTTTGTTCTTTGTCATTGTTATTTTTCTAAAATTGCTGTATTTATGTAAGCAATCTTATTTTAGATTAAAGGCTGGCATCAAGTTGATGATTCTGTGGTGTTTTTTTAGCGTTAAGTACAGTGACGCAAAGTAATTTACAGAAACGGATCGACAATTTATAAAATTAGACGCTGGTGAGCAGTTCTAGAGAGCGGACGTTACATCAATTATTACCAAAGTTTTTCACAATAAACTTTTGAAATTTGTGAAATAATGACAGTTTCCACCTCACTCTAACAGACTTTAACCCAGAGGTCTCAAACATGCGGCCTGGGGGCCAAATGCAGCCCACCATAGGATCCAGTCTGGCCCATGGGATGAATTAGCAAAATGTAAAAATGCCACAGTTAAAGCTGTTGAACTCATTTTAGTTCAGGTTCCACATACAGACCAATATGATCTACAATAAAATAACAGAACAACCTACAAAAAATAATTATTCCATTTTTTTCTTCTCAGTTTGATAAATAATGACAAGTTCAAATATTAGTGTTTGTTTTAGTGTAAAAAATAACATTATGAAAATATTTACATGTACAAACTATCCTGTAATAATAAAATGTGAATAACCGGAACAAATATGAACAACCTGAAATGTCTAAAGAAAATTATGGCAAGTTTTAATAATTTTCTGCCTGTTACTGTTGAAGAAATTTTATTTTTTAAATTTGCTCAGATCTTTTTTGTTAGGCTAAAAGAGTAAATATTTTCATAATTTAATGGGTTTTTTGGACCAAAACAAAGACAAACATTTGGAGTTGTCATTATTTATAGGGTATTACGTTATTGTTTTATTGGTCCGTCCCACTGGAGATCAAATTAGGTTGAATTTGGCCCCTGAAAGAAAATGAGTTTGAGACCTCGGTTTTAACCCCTAAAGACCCAAACAGCACCTGGTGACCAAAACCATCTACTGATCTAAAATATTTAATAACTTGTGCACCATTAATCCTATCAATACATGTAAATAATTGATGTAAAATGGAGTTTCATGGTCACCAGATATGACCCATTTAGACTTTCAGATGCTCTGTAGTGAATGTGAAAACACCGTCATCAGCAAAACCCGTGGAGTTTGATAAATGGCAGTGGATGGAGACACTTATTTTTATGTTATTGGTATCTTTGCTGAAAAAGTCACGTTTTCTTCAGTTTTCTCTGTGTCTGATATAATAACCCTTAACTTTAATCTAAGCTTCAATGAACATCTACATGATCAGTACGAACATGGTTTTCACTGAAAAAACACAAACTACAGAGGATAGTATTAGGAATGGTAATCGATACAAATTTAATGATTCTGCTTCCATTATTGATTTTGCTTATTAATCCGATTCCTTATTGATTCGCTTGTCGATTCTCATAGGGTGAGACAATAAAACAGTACAAACGGGTATGTTTGCATTACCGGTCTTTTATATTTCGATCTCTACAGAAAAAATATAACATACAGTATGTACACATGACCGAAAGGACAAGATCCCGGATACAAGCGGCTGAAATGAGTTTCCTCCATAGAGTGGCTGGGCGCACCCTTACAGATAGGGGGAGGAGCTCAGTCACCAGGGAGGAGCTCGGAGTAGAGCCGCTGCTCCTCCGCATC
>JAQQZY010000029.1:37216722-37230570 GCA_030068375.1 Ostorhinchus rueppellii | reverse complement strand
TCGAGCATGGGTGTGTACATGTTGTTCACTTGATGATTATTGAATGTTTTGCTGATGAAATGTACAACCATGAGCGACATGAATGAATGATACCTATGATTATTTGTGACACAGACACATTTGAACACTTGTTAAAGTAAGACAAGTGTCATCTGCCTAAAATGTCATCATACTGTAGTATCGAAAACCAAAGTTCTGTTTGTAACATAAAAGTTAAAAGAGCTTATAATTCTGCACAAATCAGTCATCATAAAAGATTGGTTTCACTTTCGTTGCTAAATAAACACACTCATTCAGTCTTACTCTCAATACATTCTCTTTATCACTACCTTCCATTTATCCTTTGCATATTTACTGTGCTCCCAGACACAGACCATCACAATGACAAGATGAATAATGCACATTTCCAAAAGTTATGGCAAAGAATCTCACACTCCCCTCCTCCACAAGCTTTAACCTGAAACACCGCAGTGGGGTGGGCGTGAGGGGGTTTCGTATACCCAACCCTTTTCCATTCTGCTCTCAAGGTCATTCAAAGCTTACGGTTAGGCTCTGTGGCGTTAGGCCCACTGAGACAGCGATGTGGAATCAGATGAAGCATGAAAAGGTGAGCTCGAGAGAGCAAACAATGAATTGTGTTTGAACATTTCTGTTTCTAGAGTTCACTGCTTCAAGGCCGCCCATCTCTGCAGATAGAATATTCATCTGCTGTATTGTCCCGTAGAGGCGTGCAACCTTTAGCAACAAAATCACAGCACAGCTCGACCTTGCGTTTCTGCTTCGTTATCATGCAGCCTCCAGTGAAAGAGCCAAAGCTTTATTTGATGCTATTAATGTAATGTTTATTGTGCTGACCTGAAACGTCTGACCGTTGCTTAAAGTACTATTATTACCCATAATTACAACTATGCAGCGGTCAGTGAATTGCTTTGACTTTTTTTGGCTTGAGAGGAATGACTGTTTTTCTCCAAACCTGATGCAGTGAGACCTCAGGTGTTGTCATTTACTAAGAATAACGGCTCATTATTCATTATTCGCCTGCATTTGCCTCAGCTTAACATTTAGTGAGTAAATAAAGTAAGTTTATGGTCGTCAGAGCCAGTAATAAACATACTTTTAGATGGATTTTATATTGCATACTGATTAATACTGTCAGCTGTTAACACTGTAGACATTTTCTCTACCTTCATTTCACAAAACACACACTCACACACACATTTTATCGAACCTTAAGAAGCTGGTCAGCTCGTATAAATCATTGGCGCATTAACTCGCATTTAATCCTCATGTCAGAAGTTTGTTCTTCAAGCAGCAAAGGATTAATCTGTGATTCTTTTGTCTAATTCTTTTATTTCCAAGGCCATGTTCATACTTTCAAAGAGGCCTGTCTCAAACTAATTGCTGTCTCACAAATGTTTTCTTCTGCTCAAATGAAAGCCATCACATTTCTGAAGAAACGCAAGAAAAAAACAAATACATGCAGAAATCATGTGGTTAGTTTTTGCTGTTGTTGTCTACATGCCTTAACATGTGGAAATCAGCATTAAAACAGAAAATGATATGACAGCGTGAAAACATAAATATATGACATAGGTTGTAAACTTTCTTACACGTTATATCTGACTTAAAGATTCCAAAATGACATGCCTGACTGACTGTGTGCATACAGCGTGTCATGTCAAAAAGCTGTTGTATCACACAACACCTTTCTTTCAGGCTCGGAGTTTGGCAGGAAACCAGCTATTACAAGGTCAAAGTTATTTTTATTACTCCTTATTAGTCTGCCTCATGGGACATTTTTACCTAAACACACACTAATACAAATACACAGGCGTACAGACATGGCAGCATGAATCCTGCCTCATGCCAGAAGACGTGCCCAGGGGATC
This sequence comes from Ostorhinchus rueppellii, assembly GCA_030068375.1. Lineage (NCBI taxonomy): Eukaryota > Metazoa > Chordata > Actinopteri > Kurtiformes > Apogonidae > Ostorhinchus > Ostorhinchus rueppellii. Next base: position 37,228,681 of record JAQQZY010000029.1, on the reverse strand, counting down.
TGAGGTGAACACTGGCTTTCAGATTTTTCTGTTTATTATTTGCGATGACATAGTCCATTTTATTCCCTGCGCCGTCTCAACACAATTTATAGGTTGGAAACTTCTGCTTCTATATGTAAACCGAAGCATTTAAGATACACAGTACATGGACGTGTCGACACCCAAACCTGTACCAGCACAGCCTATAGCAGTACATTTGTACAACTAATAGAAATCAAACATTTGTTTGCTGTTATTGTGGATCCAGACTGTCCTCCTTTGTGTCTAAAGTTTATGTTTGTGTGACACAATGGCCAACCTTTTGTTCTGAATGTCTCTTCACTGTGTATACTGAAAGTGTTCAACAAAAAAGGCCCATCTGAATGTGGCAAGTGTATCTCTATTGTGGCATGAGATGCATTTTATTGACAACTATTTCTATTTTTTTCTACAATCAGAGGTGTATGGGTGGCCTTGGCTGGCAAGCAACATAATGAAGATGGAAGAAAAACAAATGCATTTCTGTTCAAGTGCTTACATGCAGTCTGCGAGGCAAGGCATTATGATGGGTTCATCAACACAAATGTATTTCTTTTAGAATTCTTTAAATAGTGAAGGTCTTGAGTGCAACTGTAAGCAGTGCAGTTATGTATTTATTTATTTATATATTGTAGAACACCTTTTAGTGTTTTGAAAAGTGCTGTAAATGCACACTGGACCATTATTAAAGCAGTATATGACTTTTATCACTATTTTTTCTTCACATTTGTAAAACTCAAGTGATAGCCTAATTATCACTCATCCATTAGTCTCTCTGTGCTTACACACCTAAATCACTTCCCTCCCAGTGAATAATTTCAAAGACGACTCAATCAAAAGCAGTCCGTTTGTTTGCATACCAAACCAACACACCCCTCAGGCCTTTTCTGAATTTTGTCATGGAGTGCATTGTGGGAATGGGAGTTCCACACAGCGGCAGTGTCTGCTACCAGGTCAGAAGAAATGAAAGGAATCACTGTAAGTTAATTGTCGTTTTATAATACAGGGTGTGTGATTATAAAAAAAAATACTTGGACATCAGTTTCATGGCATTTTGGGAATATGCAATTGTGGAGGCTTATCATACATGACAGGTGACGGCCAGGCCCTCACCACTCAGTTGCACCTTACAGGACATGTACACTGCCCGGCCAAAAAAAGTCACACATGCAATATTTGACTGCACCACCTTTGGTTTGGATTCCAGGAGACATTCACTGGATTTAACTCAGCAAATAGTTCCGATCCTTCCATGGGTAAATACTGCAGTGCTTAAGAATGTTTCAGCTGGAACAGGTTATTTAACTCTAACTGCAGTGAGTGTGCTCTCATGTTTTTAACGTCAAAAAGACAGAATAGTGCCAGGGTTGATCAGGATCACCAGCCCTGTGTTCCAATATTCATACCTATCGTACTTAGTTTGAGTACGAAGGGTGTTCACATCACAGTTGCGGTGAAAATAAGTGTACTTAAAGTACCTGGATGGTGCACTCAAAACGATCAAATCTTGAAATGTGGATCTATGTTCACTTTTGGTGCTCAACGACCACCATCTTAGCTACGTAACAGAAGAGGTGGATCCAACTTGGCTCGAAAAATGGCTACCGGAATGGCAGCACCTGCAGCTACTGAACCTTTCAAATGTAAGTTTTGCCGTTTTACATACTCGTACAGTAATCACGTGACGTACAATTTATTTAATTACACTTACTGGAGCACTCTCCATTAGGAGGAGGAGGATGTAGCGTCACTGACGACATTGGCACATTCTCCACATTTCTAACAGAGCCATTTCGCAAATTTCGGTAAAAATGTCGGGTAAAGGGTTAAAATCTTCTGAAAATCGGGGGTGTTTTTTGACGGACAACAAGGCGCGGCAGCAGTCATGATTGTAATTTCCGGTAAGTGCACCATGGAGTATGTGATTTGGAACAACAGTTACCTGCTGAAATCCATGCACTTAGTAAGTACGGACAGTGTACTATGGGTAAGTGTACTCAGGAAAGTAGGGATATCGGAACAGGGCTCTGGTTTATGACAGAATGGTTCAGGGAGAATAAGTCATCATTTCCAAACATGAATAGAACTCAATAAAGTCTGGGCTCTAATTTGGGATATGATGACTCAATGCAGTGGTCCGATTCCACATCATCAATAAACAAAAATTAATGCAACTATGAACGGAAAAATATCATGAACCTTATTTCGACACTATATAAGTATTATGTGGCAAAACAGACGTCAGTGACTGTCTGTGACTGTCTCCTGTAATCAAAACCAAAGATGTTGCAGTGAAATATCTCGTGCATTTTTTTTTTTTTTTTTTGGCCAGACGGTGTATGATAAACCTACACAATGTTATATTCTGAAAACGCCATGAAGCTGATGTCCAAGTGCTGGTTTCATGATCACACACCCTGTATTATAAGATGACTTATAGGGATTCCTTCCATTTCTTTGGACCCGGTAGCAGACACGGTTTCATTGCTTGTTGTCTCTGTGTTTGTTGCTGCTGCATCTCGGCGAAACTCCCATTCCCACAATGCACTTTGCGACAAAATTTCTGTAAAGGCCCGAGTGACGTAGTGCAATCAGTGTGAGGGACGTGATTTAGGTGTGTAAGCATAGAAAGACTAATGGATAAATGATAATTAGGCTATCACTCAGGTTTTACAAATTTGAAGAAATATTAGTGATGAAGTCATACACTGCTTTAAGTCTGTATTCATTAATCTAATAGATAATGTTTTCAGTGCATGCATCTTTTCTGTGTATATAATCAAAGAAGTAGGCTTTTATAGAGCAGTATTGCGAAAAATGCAATATGTAAAATAAGAGAATATAATAGCAGAAAAGTGAAACGTTGACTTGGATGTTGCATTTACATTGACAGTCAAACCATGAAATGCATTTCTATCTCCCTCTCACACCCACTCTGTCTCCTCCTTTACAATTTTTATTCTTTCTTCGCACTTATTATTCACAGACCATCGTCATCTAATGCTAAGTGCAGGTGAAAAAAAAGCCATGAAGTCACCGGCTGTGAGCGTTGTGTATATGTGTGTGTGTGTGTGTGTGTGTCTGTGTGAGAGGGAGGGAGGGGGTGACAGGAAGACAGATTGCTGGCCATTCTGAAACATGACATTCTAATCGGTGTGCATGTTAATTAAGAGACTATATTGAAATGTTTCATGTGCTCAGAGAAAATGGAAGCTTAATAAATGGAAGGCGTGTAAAAAGATGTGGGTGTATATGTGTGTGCAGTGAAGCGCCAAGGGGGGGAAACGCTACTTGATTCACATTTGTTGTTTATAACCGTATCTCCTTATATATATATATATAATTTTTTAAACTTTTTCCAGACATGCATTCTTTAATAGTCTTCACCAAATGTTGAGGTCAGAAGTGGTTTTCTGTTTTTTTTTTTTCACAGTAGGGATTTGGTTGCGACACTTTTGAGCAGGCCATGCTGACATTTGGAAAATATATTAAATATAGACCATATGCTTAGAGTCAAAGCAGAGTGGCCTGTTTTGTGCGTGTTTGTATGCATGGCTTTGTGCAGCACACTCTCTTACTCAGATTGAAACTTGTTGAAATGACTGATCATTCACTATCTTATTTTAATAAACACTTCCCAGCAGTTCTCATTTTTTTCTGCTTCCAGAGAACATTTCCATAAATCTTTTTTACAGATTTATAACATTTATATGATGACCTGGACTTGAAAAGTTTAATTTTACCAAGCTCAAACTTGGCAATAATAACAGTGATCCAATATACTGTGTCAGTTCTGCATGGGAACATGTATTTATGGAGATTATAAGTTATGTTTCTTTAAATCGTCGTGAGAGAAACAGCCTTTCCCCCCACAAAACCTCTGACATCTGTTGTGCTTTCTCTGACTATAGTAAGATTTATAAGACCAATGTTGAATGTTGTAATTACCCCTCAGCTGCTTTTGACAATGTTGGCTGCCCTGCACCTATTCCCCTGTTGCACCCAGCTCCCCCACCAGTATCAGTATCCCCTCACCTCATATGTGCAAGCTTCTATCTGCTCCTATAACCATACACTGACCCATTAACACCTTAATGCCAATTGTTGCAAATTTGCATCAATCAAATTCTCACTTTGTGCAGTAATCTGAACCTGGTTTTTCTGCCTCCGCCCATAATAGTATACATTATATAGACTAAATGTCGTCTAAAATTAACATTTATTTGCAACAGGTATAGCAAAATATTATATGCTCAAAAACAAATTAATTTTAGCAAAAAAAAAAAGTCTCAGTTTTGAATTGAATGTTGCCAGATATTTTTGTGATGTTAAAATGAGGTCACAAGCCAAAAAAGGTTAGGACCCACTGGCTTAAACCCTGAAAAATATCGGTCAGCATTACCATCCAGGTTTACGTTGTCAACACTAATGTGACCTTGAAAATGAAGCTCAAGGTTGAAACCCAAAGAGCTTATTCAAGGCCCTCCCAAGTTGCACCTAAATACGAAACATGAAGGAGATCAGATGATTTGGTGAAGAGTAGTCATATCCATGCTGTTGCCAAGGATCAAAGTTGACATCTTGACCTCGGTTTGACCTTGAAAAAGAATGTCAAATTGGGCTCACCATGTCAAACATCATGACCCCACTTTGACCTTGAAAATGAACGTGAAGGTTGACACCCAAAGAACTCATCGAAGTTGCACCTGCATACCAAACATGGAGATTGGATGATTTGGTGAAGAGTCGCCATGTTGATGCTATTCTCAAGGATACAATTTGACACGTCGACCCTAATTTGACCTTGACGAAAATGTCAAGGTTGACGCCCAATGAACTCATCCACGAGCTTCCCAAGTCCCACCTAAGTTCCAAACCTGAAGTAGATTGGACGATGTGGTGAAGAGTGCGGATACAGACAGGATAGCGCAGGGTACAACAATACTCTGATGGCAAATGGGTTAAAAAAAAATAGCGAAAAACCCCTCTGTACTGTGCCTCCCAGTTGATCATCTTCAAAACTACAACAGTTTCATGTTCTCTTCTTTCATACCACCGACTGCAGGTGCATGACCAGAGCCAGGGAGGCCCCTTAAGGGTTGGACGTGGAGTATAGCATCCGTGTATGTACTACCGCCTACAAAGACATGTGAGCAGTTCCAGGACAGAAGAGATGATTCTTTTGGATCTCTCTTCTCTTTTGTGGAGCTTCTTTTAAAGAGAGGTCTGTCACATTCTGCTTTCAATCGCCATGTGCCAGTAATGTGTCTGAGGAGAGATTGGTTTTCAACAAACCTCGGCTGAATTTCCTGCAGGGAGTGAGGTGGCAGCATCCAGTGATAAGTGGAGTTGCTGGTGGTTCTTGACACCCTTCAGACGAGCTGTTAAAGCTTTTGGGCAATGTCTTTTTTTTTCTTTCTTTCTTTCTTTAGCTGTTATCAATTCTTCAAGTGTCTACAACTACTTACAGATACTTCTGAGCGCCAGTTTCCATAAGAGCCTGCTGTCTTGCTTGGGCAGCTGTCTCATGACACATCAGGGTAAAATCAACTTTACAGGAAGGTGCTGCACTTGTCAATGTTCCTTTCTTGGCTATAAATGAACTCCACCTACATACTCTTTCTGAACTGACAGATCTTGTAGAGTCCGTTGGTATGAAAAGAACAAAGAGGTGTTTCCTCTCATGTATGCGTGTCTTCTACCCATTGAATATTTATTGAAGGATGCATTTTCTGATTCTCTTGTGGAACTAATGCTTTTTACTCAAATACTGTCCCATTGTCTATGTATTTGTAAGACAGTGTCTGCCAATGATGTTAGTGTTTGCTCCAAAAATACAATAGGGATGTGTAAATTGGCATGAATTAGTGGCATGAATGATTTCTTACCTTTATTGGCAGAGCTACTTTAATCCTCTGACGTCATCTGGGACCATTTGAACAGTAATGGTTCAAGCGTTGTGTCATGATAAATCAAAAATATCATCAAAAATATTGATTTGTAAATGGTTTCAGAGGGTTAACTAAATTAGTATTTTGCGTGTGGTTTTGCATTTATTCAGTAAATACCGCTGCTGTATAATATACAGATATCTTTGAAATAATGTGATTTCTTCACTGCTGCAGTGTTTTGTGACAATATTTTAATGTAAATGTTTGCACATTTATGTTTCATTCAGGTAGCAGCTTCTAGTCTCAGTGTATGAGACTGAATTGTGTGAATGTGTGAGCTCCCTCATATCAGACAGGCCTCCTCTATGTCTGTTTTAAATCCCTTTTTAAAACCCATTTTTTATTCTCCTTGGCTTTTGAAACCATGCGAGATGTTTTAAATGTATCATTCTTACTCAGTTCTTTTATTTGGTATTGGTTTTATTGTTCTTATTTTTAATTTGTTGTTTTCAATTGTGGAGATTTTATGCTTTTTTTTTTTAATCTATTCTTGTATTTTCTTGAGGGTTTTTTTTTTTTTTTTTCCCCCTGTACAGCACTTTGGTCCACTGTGATTGTTTTAAAGTGCTTTATAAATAAAGTTGGATTGGATTGGAATATGTGGCTAAAAGTAGCTATCACATAGCTTCAGCACAAAACTTATATTATAGAGGAATAATTGTATTCAATGATTATTATTCTTGAGGTCGGTCTATATAAAAACATTCCCGGAGACAAAAGGTTTTGTGACCTATGTGAACTCCATGAAGTGGAAAGTGAAGCACACTTTCTGTTTCATTGCCCTTTATATAATGAACCGCGAACTCCTTCATTTACTGGAATTTTTGTTAAAAACCCAGAAATATTTTGGTACTCTGATGATGATACAATCAAGTGGTTGTTTAATTATAAAGTCTTTAAGTTGGCATATTTTGTTTCCAAAACCTGGAAAAAGCATCAGGAATGTTTATTTGTTTAAATTGGTTTAATGACTGCTATCTGGTCTTCATTTGTTATTAAATGTTTCTGTTGTGGTGTCATGTAAGCCCATTAGGGCTGAGCACTTAATTGTGCATGACACAATAATAAAAAATATCAATCAATCAATCAATCAATCAATCAATCAATGTATTTATGTAACTAGAAATACACATACAAATGACTTGCAGAGGTCGTATTAAACCCACCTTTATTAGTCTTTGGTTCATTTATTTGTGTATTTGGATCCTAATCGTTCATAACATTTGAATTTGAACCCTCCAGGTGCAGCAAAGCTACCTTTAAATTCATTCCGGCAAAAATGGAGTGGTTTCAAACATACTTTAAATTTTATAACTAGTTAGATCACGACATTTGCACATTTAAGGTCAAGCCTTCCAATGAACACTTCCCTTAGTACGGCAGAATTGTTTATCAGCAGCAGTAGTTGTACTAAAAACTGAAAACATGTCCAAACTTCGAGCCGATGACCTAAAATGTTCAGTTGTTGGATGTATTAACAAACACAAGTGGCTGAATGGGACAGAAAGCATGCTCAACAACCTGAAGGGGGCGGGATTTGAAGTGCATTTAAAGGGCCAATGCTCCTTTCCGGCGCCATTACTCAGAAATATGATTGAAGATGGACCTGTGGAGTTGAAGTAATGAAGAATTCAGATCCAAACAGAGCATTTACAGTTCATGTAGACCACAAGGAAATGTTTTAGAATGCATAATTCCATGTAAAAAAAAGATAAATATCACTCCTTTAATGTATCTAAAAATTGTCACCAGATCCTACAGGCTGCACCCCTTAACAAACATCATAACTGATGGATCGGGCAATTAGCAGCATCTTAATCAAAATGTATCTGATATCGTGTCTTTCCAAGGGCTCCGTCATGGACAGCCCATCAGCCAGGTTACATAGCTGCAGCAGATGGAGGGCATGAAGGATAGTGACTGACAGACCAGGGACAGAGTGACAAACAAGCTCTATCCTGAGCACCGGCTATTGATTTCAGCTCAGAGGTCTCTGCCTGATATGGCAGCAGTCAGGGTCGACCAGCCACCTAAGCTAGAGCTAGCGGGCTATTAGCCTGGAAAGTGAGGGAATAGACAATATTATCGTCATGGCCATTCAGAATCAGGGATATGATACGTGAAGCACAAGTTTATGAAATGCCTACAGCAAACAGTCCAGAGGGTACAGAGGAGTCTTACTGTGTTCTGCCTAAAATTTTTGCTGACTTCTTTTTTCTGTCTTCAGAACTTCTTTAGACTGTAGGTACGGAACTTATTTTGGGCATTTTGACCTCTGAGTGGGAATGTAGTCATACGTTTCCATTCTGTCATCATGAGTTTTAGCTCCTGTTACGAAAAATCCTAATGATAGTACATTCATAATTTCTCTTCAGCATTCGTTGAGCAGAATTTGCTGTAATGTGATTTGACATGGAAAGCTTACAGTTCTGGAATTTAGTCCAATTTTTGCCCCCCCCCCTTTTTTTTTTTCTTTTTTTTTTGCATGATTAACTAAATATGGTGCCAAGAAGAGCAACTGTATGTGTTTAACCTGATGGTAGTTTTTCTTGAAAAGAAATGGAATTTTCTTTCCATCATGTTTTCATTTCACTTCATGAAGAGTGTGAGTTTAGTGCCAAAGGGCAGAGCAGAGGCTGAGTGTAAAAACCAGAGGGGTTAGCTGGCCTTCTGTACGATAAGACCTCATTCTTTTTTCCAGGCTAGAAGCTTCTTTATTTGGCTTGCAGTTATTACCTTAGCACGGTGATAAAATGTTGTCTCTGCGAGCCTCAGCAAACAGGCTGTGGTTTGTCTAATATGGTGTAAATGTGTTACTGGTTTGGTGGTGAATTATACCTCACAGCAAGGCTCTTAATGTCAAACAGTGAGGCTTTATTTTGTGTTTTGGCGCACGTCAAGAATGACATTTCGACACCAAAATTTAAAAAATGTATTTATACAAGTATATATAATGTTTGCATGCACCATGACAGTGCCGTCCCGCTCGATTTGCTTCTTCCTTGCTCCCCTAATGACTAATGGCGAGTGAGCTCCAATGTAAACATGGTGAGGCCAGGCGGTGCAGACACACCAATCTGGCCTGGTATGTCAATTAGCTTGAGGTCTGTATCAGGCCCAGTCACGCTAGCTGCATGTATACTATGGCGGATAGGATTACAGGACTTTCTTCCCTCTACCTGGCAAGACACCTTACTCCATACAGCATCAAAGCCAACACTGGTGCCCTTAGCGTTTTCATCTGTTTTGTAAAACTCATTACTGTGCCTTGTGTTTTTTAACATTCAGCCCTCTCATTACCTTCAGTTGGTAGCTGCTGCTTTGATCTGTGACAATGTACCGTTGCATTGTGTGGCAGCATGTTTTTCTTAAATAGGCATATTAGAGCTGAGAGTACGTCTATTTTTGATGAATGCTGATATGCTTGAAATGTTGTACTCTGAGATCACCAAAAGAAACCAAAACCCTCACACTTTGTTCGTGAGCGGACACTCGACAGACAGCCTCTGTGGTGGATTTTCTTCTGTGACGCCACTTGATCAGTTGCCTCTTAAACCCCTCAGAAATTCTGCTCAATAAACCCTGATGTCAGGCAATAGTGCAGACAGCACTCTTTTATGGAAGTGGCCACTGGGCTGATGAGATGCAATTGGATTGCATATCTGAAACACTGATAGTAGCATTATTTATGGAAGTTGTTTTTACTGTGCCTGGAGCTTTTCCAGATTAGTGTATTAGTGTAGCGAGTTACAGTCCTCTGGACTCAAGTTATATGTCCTTGTTCAAAGGAGTAGGAGGGGTCAGCTTTTTATGTACTTTAATGATGAATGGATGAAAAACAGTGAAATAAAGTGAATTCTTATACACTTTGATATATGGGGCTGTTTGTGATGCACAAAGTCTAATTTAGTCAAAAGCGGTTGTATTTTACATTAAAAGCTGACATGGATCGGCTGGTTTTTAAACAAATTAGCCTAGATGCTGGGCTCATCTGAAATGTGTACTGGACAGTCTTGGAAATGTGCTTTACGCTGGTATAAGCATCTACTGCATAAATTAATGGCCCTTGAATGTTCCCTTCCACGAGTAAATAAATTACCACTTAAGCACAGCTTTGTCATATAGACCACACAAGGAATAAATTGGGAATTTGCTTCAAGTAAAAACTCCTTTTCTGAGTTGCCTCTACTTGCATAAATAGAAAATCTGCAAAAATTATAAGTGAATGTAATTTTATAAAAATGCATGAAGTAAATCTGCATTTTATTTGTAGAATTAATTGAACACATTGGCGTTCCGGCTTTGTTGTAATGATTCTCAGACTTTTTTAACTCAGAAATTGTGAATGTCTGAGGCAGTTGGGACCTAAGTGATGAGCAGCCTTTTTCTGACCATCGATCCCACTTCTGGTAAAACATGCTGGTTTTTCACCTTGTTCTTTTGACCTGCTTAGGTTAATATGCTATGTAGTTAAATTATTAAAGTGATCTGACCAGAGACAGGCTCACCACTCTGTCCATATGAACACCCACTTGACTGTGTTCATACAGTCACACATCCCAAAATGACTTATTTGACCTTCAGTGCATCGCAGTTTGTGGATGCCATGTTTTATACTTGCTCTAAAAGCTTGCATTTTTATTGCTTAAATTTAAGTAACCTAGTGGGCTTTGCTGTCTTGTATGTTTTTCCTGTAATGTTGAATTTTCCCCTGGATTTGCAGAGAGTAGGATGAGTAGTCTGGAATCTCCCCTGTCTAGTATTATCTCCCTGTTCTCTGACTGAAACACAAGGTGTGAAAATCCAGGTTGAGAGATGGCTGGTACTATTCCAATTTAACATGACGTTTCATTGACAGCCTGTGATGTTAGTGAAAACAGGGTCTGAAATATCCTGACCTTAAGAAATAGTTCCTTTTTTTCCAGATTATTATATAGAGCAGCATTGTAGGGTTTTTAAAAACAAGCAGAAGCGAGCCCAGGAGGCTTTATATGACGAGTTACAGTAGCAGAACAGTGCCAGGGCCTCGTGCTTTTACGATGGAGTCACAGTTTTCAATGAGCCGGTCCATTTTTCATAGGGACGAATTGCTCCTGACAGTCCAGTGGCGAGGCCAACATTTCGCAAAATGTAAAAGGTCTGGCGCAAATGAGGTCTGACCTTATCAATAGCTGGGTCCCATCCATCTAAAGGCAGACCCCCTGTCGCCTTGTGCAATAAGGCTGCTTTCCTTCCCCCTCTGTTCATTGCTGCCTTCCATTTCTGTATTGCTCACCGGCTACTGGAAGGTCCATTGTGTCTGTGCATGGTTCTGGGGATAAGTGCTCCTGTCTGTCTTGGCCTGTGAAATGGTCTCCGTCCTGATGTTTACTTGTCCGTCACTTACAATAACTTAGACGCCACTCATTTGATTGTGATTAAGGCTGATAGAATGATGCATGTCTCCACTTTGATCTTTCAGTTTCATATTTGCATTGATTGGTAAAAATAGATTGAGGGGCAGGACATTGTAATTTGTATCCAGGTCACAAACAGCTCATGTGAGTCTGACAACACTGCGTTTATTTAGAATTCAATGGATTGACCCCAGAAAGCTGCTAACGAGGGGTCAGCTTTTTTTCTTTTTAGTTTTACCTGACTTAATCAGCATTTTGCATTGTAACCCTTCTAAGACTGCCAATATATGAGGCCGCATAGGTGTCTTCATGTTTTCAAGTGTCAGAAAATGTACTTTTGTTTTCAGGAAGAACTTAAGTTGCAATTTCTGGCCATTAATTATCATTATTATAGACAATAAATGCTTAAAACAGTGTGTTTTAGTGAAAAGGACTTGAAGTTTTTTGCATATTTATCATCAGAAACAGCTGTAAATGTCCGTAACAAAACTATCTGAGATTGCGGAAATAAACTTTCAACTATTTTACATCTGCTCAAACATGCTTTTTGATCTTGAACATTCAGAATCCATATTATTGCTTTGTGTTTTGTTT
>JAQQZY010000029.1:37203730-37216622 GCA_030068375.1 Ostorhinchus rueppellii | reverse complement strand
TGGGCAATTTAGATTAGCCCATTAACCTATCAATGCATGTCTTTGGATTGTGGGAGGAAACCGGAGTACCTGGAGAACACAGACACGGGGGAGAACATGCAAACTCCACACAGAAAGGTCCCAAGGTCCCTGTTGTGAGGTACGAGTGCTAACCACTACACCACCGTGTCACGATTATTCAATCGATTAATTTTGAGTTTCACAATGCATTTATTCAGCATTTCTCTCTCAAAAAAACACTATTGATTCTTTATGCGAAACATTACAATTGAAAAAAATAAATTTTGGCAACAAATATGTACTTTACAGCTGTTTTGCAATGGAATCGAATGTATTGCACATGCGCGTCTCTCAGAAATTATGTAAATAAAAACGGAAAATAAATAATTTCAACTCGATTTATATGAGTTTTGAGATTGTTTGACAACAAAATTGAAATGGTGATCAAAATTCGATTAATTGCACAGCCCTAGTAGGAAGCAAATGAACTCGGTGTGTTCTCAGCTTATGTGGCTCAGTTGGCAGAGGGGGTCGTCCAATGAAAAGGTTTGAATCCTGGCTCTGACTGTCCACATGTTGAAGTGTCCTTGGGCAAGAACCCTAAACCTTAAATTGCTCCCAGTCCGGTCTGGCAGCGCCTCACATGGCAGTGGCCGCCTACTGTTCTGTGTGTGTGTGTGTGAATGTAAAGCACTTTGGGCCCCGTGAAGGCAAGTTCAGTCCATTTACCATCTTATTTCAACATGGGCATAGATTATCATTTGAACTGGTTTTATTTATTTGATTTTAATGTTTTTTTGAAGTTTTTATTCATTTCTATTGTGTTTTTGTCTTCTGTACAGCACTTTGGTCCAGTGGTTGTTTTAAAGTGCTTTATAAATAAAGTTGGATTGGATTGGATGGGTACCTGACACACATGAGCGCAGCGATCCACCAATCACAATCATTCTTAATCAGTTTGCCAAAGCAGACCACGCCCCTGCACATGGAGTGAGTTACATTGAAAAATGAGCAACAAACAAGAGAAAATCACTGAAAACGAAGACTTGGTACCAAAAAGAAAAGCAGCGTCAGTTATCTGGAGTTATTTCGGTTAAAAGAAGGATGATACTGAAACGTGTGTTCGGTGTCGACAGTGGCTTCCAGTTGTTGCTGCAATGCGAGTTAACACAAGTAATTTGTTTGACTATTTATGTTGGCACCACACAGCTATTTCATGTCGCAATATATATCGCAGGGTTAAAAAAAATTGCGTTTTTTTTCCTATATCGTGCAGCCGTATTAAATAGGTTAGTGTTTCTACAGGCAGCGTGAAAAAGTGCACAAATATTAAATGCAACTAAAAGGAGAATCTACGTAAGAAATACAAATGAAATAAAACATAGAAAATAAACCACATTTAGTCTGTGATAATGTCATTACTTAAAATCAGTTAGCACCGAAGCAATATGTTACTCCAATGGCCGATGAATGCGTTTTCAACAGGAGGAAATGCTCGAAGGAGCCCACTGTATTTCCCAAAGGGCAGCTTTAAAACAATAGAGGACAGATGATGGTGTAAGAGAAAGAATATAGGGCATTAAGGATGGCGTGAAAACTCTCTCTCTCTTTGCTGGGGCTCCATTTAGGGCTGCAATTAACCTGAACACTTAACCCCCTTCAGGGAGGGAGACAGAGAGAGATGGAGACAAAGAGAAAGACAGAAAGACAGAGGGAAAGAAGCAAAGGGAGGCCAATTTTCTCAGACAGCCCAGAATAAATGAAAACTTTGCAGATGTACCTTTTACAAGAGAAAAGGGACAGACATGGACTGTAATGAGAGGAAGACGTCTAATGAATTGGGAGTTTCAACCCAAACTACATCCACTTCAATCAAACGTTTTTCTCTTGTCTGTCGAGTGTGTTTCTCTACATGCCATATTAAAAACAATACGCCACACTGCCAAGCCCACAGCATGTCTCCACTTCAGACACAGCTGATTTGTTCTCCGTGGTTGAATTTGTTATGACTCTGATGTGCTTTATTAGCCATCTTCCTTTCACTTTCAGTAGAGGATTTGTTACTTTTTAAAGGCATAATATCTTTCAAATCCTCACACTGATCCAAGACAAAAATCTTGGAATAAATTTTTCAGCATGATAAGCTGCTGAAGTATTACTGTGACAGCAGGAAACGAAGCTTTGAGTCTCCCCTTTTGTTTTATTCCACTTAGTGCTGTTCCGTTCTGTGAAGCTTTAATCGTGTGACCGTAGAAAATTAAAATACACGCCAAAATACATGAAGCAACACGGCGAATATGTGCAAAGTGGTTTGGATTTATGTTTGTAAGTCATACCAAAAAACTAAGAAAAACAAAGTGCTCTACACTGACATGCATGTGTAAACTCATTCATAAAAGGCAACGTGATGACAGGACCACTGCAGAGAGTGAGACGTTGAAATATACCGCTCAATACATAACCGCAAATACTAACACACTGGCATTTTTCTCAATCATTTTGCCAGTTCCTTTGTCTTCATTCTCTTCTGCACTCACTATCAATCTTTCCTGATCTTTAAACATCCCCTACGTCATTCCCCATTTGCGCAAATTGGTCTAAATCTGTATCTTCAATTCAAGCCCTTGCCACTCGATCACATTTCCTCCCTGTTATTACACAACACTTGTCCATCATCCTCCGACTCTTACAATGCAAAGACAAATGTACGCACACACGCACACTGAGAAGTCTCCTTAGCTGTGCTTTCTAGGACATTTGTGGTAGGAAATGATTGAAAGCTGCAAAGGAGAAAAATCAAGTATTTTAATTATGTATACGCCATATTTACATTTAGCACGGAGTGTGGCCTAGGTTCATTTTAGTCTCCGTTCCCATTAAATTGCTCAAGCGTCTGCTAGCTGCTGTGATAAGACGCACAAGCCTTTGTTTAATTGCTTTACCGTGCTTCCGACCTCGTCTGGGACATCCATGTCATTATCAAACATGCCTGACATTTCCATCAGTGGTTTTGAACTGGCAAAAGAGGAACCTGACATTATTAGCCAACCATGTGGAACCATGGATTCAATGGTACACCTTGTACCACTTAAGTTCCTCTAAACCATGAACAATGGTGATTTTGTTCATGAGAATTTTCATTTTTGAAACTTCATTCATAATTTTATTTCCCCTGCTGTAATTCAGAATGATAGATAATTAATATTAAAATGATCACTGTTACCTTAAAGTAGAATAGAATAGAATAGAATAGAATAGAATATACTGTCACTGTAATTTATAGTCTAACATAATTTAAATATAATATGAAAAATGTAATACAAAACAGGACAGTAAATGCATTTAAGATGTGACAGTTAAAATTCCAGCGATGTAGGGCTAAAACAAAGGAGTGGACTGTTGAGAAAACCTAAGGAGTCCTTTAAGAAGAACCAAATGAATATTGGAGCCTCTCCTAATCTGAGATGGAGTCATCATGTAACAAGTAAAGAGTAATCTGAGAAAGCTCATCTCTGTGATATATTACCAAATACCATCTGGCGGGGAGGACCACAGTTAAATGTTGACAGTAATGACAATTTAGATCACCAGCCTTATTAAATAAAGAGCTCATTTACGCAGACATATGGCCAATCAGCTCATTGCCTGGCACTTCATCATGTACACACATATGCACGTATGCATGTACACACCTAAAGATACTACAAATTCAGAACAAAGCCCAATATCAAATATATGCTTTCTGCAAGGCCTTCTCTGCTGGCCTAAAGAATCCAAATCACTGACCTACATTTACAGCTGATATATTCATATTTGTTCCTTGAAGATGTAGTAAAGTATTACCAGCAGTCTATTTTTTTTTCCTTTATTTAATAGTTTTTCTCTTTTCACATGTAGCCAATCACATTTCAGCTATCATCAGTTGCTGGGTAAATAAATGCGCCCTGAGGCCTTTGGACTCAACAGTGCAGGTTCTGTAGCTTCAAATAAATGACAATGAACCTCATGTTTTAACCAATCAGATGTATTCTTGACCACAAGGGGATTATCTACAGGTCATAGAACAACATCAGAATTTGCATGACATTTGATTAGATGGTTAAAGAGTGACTCATCAGAGCAAACTCAACTAGGAAACCACATCTGTAGTGACTTGCAAAAGCTAAAATCTATTGATTTAGATTGAATAGACAATGGAGGAAATGAATGTGGTCACAGACACAGAGTCTTAATGAGTGAGAATGTATTTTATTAATATTTTTAAGTTTTTATCATTTTACAAAGTAACAAGTGGCGCCAGGCACAACAAACCCTGCCTCTCGCACATATTGGAGCTTATTTTGGCATCGATCCAGCCGATGTCATCATGTCTATATGTGTGTTGATATCAGCATATCAGTTGCCTCTATATATGTGCCCAGTTTTAAGTAAATTGAAACAAAATTCATGTTTTTGCAGACATTTGAAATTTCCCCTATTGTAAGTACATGGGGGAAAAAAAGATTTTAAAAATTCATAAACATTTTTAACTTTGATCTACTCTTCCCAAAATGTAATCAGATCTATTCTGGATCACTGGCAATCTATAAACCTAATCTGGTATGAATTCAACCAATAGTTTTGCTGCTAGAGTGTTAACAAACAAACAAACAAAATCAAAAACAACACCCCTTGTCTCCCCTTTGGGGGGTGGTGTAAATATAGATAATTGTGCTTGAGATGATGCATGTGGTGGATCTATGGCTGTAGTGAAAGGAGACCTGCTGAGCTGTGTGCACTGGGTTTCCTGCTTTAGTAATGGTATTCATTCTCACTGTGTGAGATACTTGTGTGTGATGTTGTGTTTTTTTGTATAGTATTGATATTAAAAGGCTGATTAAAGGAGGGGTAGGATATGTTTACCTGGAGTATTTTTTACTATATTGCTTAAAATCCCCTTCACACCTTAATTACAACTAATTAATTAAATGCTCTAGCACAAAAAATTAAACATTTAGTCACCTGTGGAACAGACAGGACAGAAAAAACACCATCGAATCACTTTAACCGACCCATTGAAATGATTGAATGGTGATATGTCTATCAAACTCAACTGCCATTTGTCCCTCCCCCTCCTCCTTCTCCACGTACAATCCATTACTCTGGAGGTGTGGCTTCAGGAAGGAAGTCTGAAGAAAGGGCTTTGGACTTTTGACTGACATACTTTCAAAATGTAGCTCAAACTGTTTTTCCAGGATCTCCAACCCCACCTTTAAGTCAGGTAGACCACCACGAAGGTCTAGGAGTGAAATACATGGCCCACCACTGACTTTCAGATATGGACCCGATTCTTATTTGTTATGGCAGATCCTATGATAGACCAGCCCATGCATTTAAACAGTGGTTCTGAGCTGCACATACTCCTTAAAACGTGTTGGTTTTATATTTAGACGTCACCTATTAGTGTTTCATCTGCTACTCCGCAATGAACTCCACCTTTAGCCCTGCTCACAACGCAACAAAATTAAATAGTGTTTTCATAAAGGATGTGCATTAAGAATATTTTAGAACACACAGACACCCACATCACTCATGCCAGCATTCTTCCACAGACTAATGACTCTGGAGCAAACAGAAAGTTGTGTGATTATTGCTGTGGAGACTTACAGAGAGGACAGACAGACAGCTGGGACTATCTTTATTGGATTCCACATAAACACTCTCTGCTCTCAAGAGCGGATGTCTGTCTAAGTATGCATGTCTGTCTGTCTTCCACATGCTTGGTTTGTAGGGTGTGTGCAGGCGTTGATCTGTGTAAAATATCCATGACACAGCTCCTGTTTTTCATTCTTAACAAGTGGCGTTCAGCTCGACCACAGGTGTCAAACTCCGGTCCGATCCCTGGCTCAATTAATGATCAGCTCATCATTGTGCTCTGCAGAAGCCTGACAATGATGTAATGGTTTCCAGGTGTGATGGAAGTGCAGGATACCGGCCCTTGAGGACTGGAGTTTGACACCCCTCAGAACAGGAGAACGGTAGAACTGGGGGAGACAGAAAATCCTTTGTGTTCGCCATCAAATCAACTGCATCACCCAGCGAATATTTTCCTGCTGTCCTGTGCATGTGATACTCGTCTTGATCTGACTCCAAAAACACAGCGTGATCATCCATTAAATTGTTAACTTGATGAGTGTGTGACAGCAGAGAACAGGTTAACGAGTTGAACGAGAACAACAAAACAAGACGGAACAGTTAAGATCTACGTATTTGCAGGGATTAGACTGAAAACATCAATAACATTGTCAAAGATTTCCGCACTGTAACCCCTATCTAAGCTAACATGACTGCCTTTGCATTTGACTGAAGCCTTATCACAGCAGCTGTGAAAATACCACATCATAGCATCTCTCAAACAAAAGGAAATGTTACACTTAACTGGTTCAAGAAATTGGCAAGAGATCTGGTAACGTTTACTCAGCCTCTTTTGCTCATCTTCTTCCAAATACAGACGTGCATTTTTGTATTCTGTTGATTCACAAGAATAAAAACCTTTTCTATCCCCTTTTATTTCCCATTCTTATGCTTCGCTGCAGTGCTGGAGAGCATATCTATGTTCTAGTAAGAAACAACAAATACTGAACTGAATGCAGTAACATCACTGGTGTCCTTGCTTCTGAATTTTTTTTCGTGGAACAATGATGAACCATCAATAAATATCATCACTTCATCTCAGCTCCAGGAGTAAAGCTTGGTACAAATGTAAAATATACATACTGAAGACTCTCCAGGTTGTTATGTTTGCGACAAAAGTGTTAGAATTCTGCTGCTTCATTATGTAACTATGCTTTTAAGTCTCCCAAAAAGAAACTTGAAACCAGTGTTTCAAAGTCAGACAATATGCTTGTATTTGTGACAGTTAGAAAACACTCTGGGAAATATTCTATTGTACATAGAATTTCATACCTATCACTTACACTGTTGTGAGCTGAGCTTTCAGCGTTTGTTCTTACTTGTTACTTTGCTTGTTTTTCTTCTTCTCGCTTGCTATATCTCTTTTGTCTCTTTTTTTTTATCCACACACATCAAATATCACTAATCCCATCATATCAACATTTCATCTCCTTCTTTCTCCCATCTTTCCTTTCCATGTTCATTAACCCAGATTTTCTTCACACAATTCCTTTACTCCACTTTCACCCTGTGTTCACACCTCTCTTCTTTCTCCCTTTCCTTCTTCCGCCTTCTTTGCTTTCAGGTATAGTTTAGATAAGGCTAGAGGAGGGGATTATGGAGAGCTCTCTGCCATGTTTGCCTTTGGCATAGAGGACAAAAGGACTGGGACGTTTACACTGCTTTGCCATTCACCTGCCTGTATGAGGAAAATGCAAGGACACACACCAAAGAAACACACACACAGTCCCACACTCACCTGTGTAATGACTGTGTCACCGTGCCCCAGTTATGAACTGAATCAGCATAATCCCTTCACACTCCATTAATCAAGAAAAGGCAGGGTGTAGTCTCACAAAAATGCACAAACACACACAGAAATACAGTGCTGACACATATCCTAACCCTGTGTGGTCTGCCAATTTTAGCTGGTCCCATGGGTTGATATTACTGGTCTACTCAACCAAGTCAGACACAATAGCGAGCATAATCTACAGGTGTGTGTGTGTGTGTGTGTGTGTGTGTGTGTGTGTGTGAGAGCCCTTTTTTTTTTTCTAAAGAATATGATTCGTGTTACTGAGGGCGACATACTGCGCAGGGATATGAGAATATGATTGGCCTTGTTTCCAATGCAGGGCCTTGCAGAGCTTAGCAGGTGGTACTCATTATTGTAATATTCAATATCTCACAACATTTTTTTTTTCCTCTTTTCATCTCATTTCCCACTGAGAAGATTACTCAACTTGCACCTCAGCCTTTAATTTTAAAATATGTACTTTGGATTAATCACTATAAACGCCATATAAACATAACGCTGGCATTCGCATCCATATGGCAGCTACAGAACAAAAAAAGAAAAGACAATTCTCTCCTGTATCTGTCATCCACATCTCCTCTCACAGTGGCTATTACAGTTCAAATACTGCAATTGCTCAAGCTTGTGCTGTCAAGTGAAAATCATGTATCTGAAAAATATCAGGGGGGAAAAAAGTCATGTTTTATTCTTTGTGATCATGCTTTTTAAGTGGTCCAGTGGGTTCTTGGCAGCTCTCATGAGCCTTTCAGGTCTGCTTAGACTGACTGCGAAGTGGGACAAGAGGTAGACCAGTCCATGAGTTAAACATTGACGCACGTTTCCTTCATCTTTTCGACACCTGCAGAGGTCAGACTCACATGGACACGCGCAACCTGGCCTTGCAGTGTGTAAGAATGTTTTTTGCAACGATGAAATGCTCAAATCTTAAAAGTCTGATGATCAATTCTACACTTTAAGATGTTTACCTCCACCAAGGAGGTTATGCTTTACTGTGCGTTTGTTTGTTACCATCCAACTTTGTTTGTTAGCAACATAACTCAAAAAGTTGTTGGTGGATTGTCATGAATTTTCCAGGAACTGTTGGAAATGGCACAAGGAAGAACTGATTAAATTTTGAGGATGATCCGGAAGAAATCCTGCATTCTGGATCACTTTGAAATTTTTGTTAACATTGCATTAAAAGGACCATAAAAGTTTGATCGTCAATATTTCAGGTGATTATTACTGGATGTTCTTGAACTTAAAGACACTGCTTAAGGGTGTGGTCTCCTATGACACCACCAAGGTTGATCCGGATCGGATCCAGGTTCCGGATTTTTCCAAAATTATGGACGGATTTTCATGAAATTTTCACAGATTGTCAGAAATGGGGTATCCTACAGATGGTTAGATTTTGATGGTGATCCGTACATTCAGCGCCATCTAGTGGATGAAACTACAAACACTGCCTTGGCGGAGGTCCGAGTGCTTCTCTAGTTTCCACCTTTTATCCTCATCGTCACTGATTAAACTAAACTATTAGTATTACTTTTTCACCCTACAAATCTTGAATCCTAATCTTCTAATTGAAGTTTAGATATTTTCTTACCAATATGCCTCTTTAATAACACATTTGTTCCCGGATATAGAAATATATACACATCCAAGCATAACATAAGCTAATAGAAATAAAGAAAGAGGAAAACCCAGGTGGAAAAGAGAAAAAAAGTAAAAAAGCTACATCAGATCTATTTATATATTAAAATAGAGAGTTCTGCTTCATAACTTGCCATATTTAGTGATGTTACCATTACAAACTCTGGAATATGTAAAAAAAAAACCAAACAAACATCCCTGTATTTACTGGAATGTCCCACTTGAATGTTGAGATGAGCATCTGATTTCGTCAAGTTTTAACCAAGACAAGATTTCTGTTCACTATGATCCATTTGAGCAGAAAAAACACGAAGAATGCGGTAAAAACCAGAGTGTGATGCTTATCCAAAGTCAGATGTAGCTCCTCCTCCTCCTTAGTAACCCCTAACAACACAGTCAAAGGGGCTCGGGTTCTAGTTTGACCCTTAAAATCAGCAATAGGGTACTAAATACCTCTGTCCAACGTCCTACAAATCTAAAAAACACACAAAAAACAAACAAAAAAAGCAGTATTTTTAGTGTGGGCACTGACTAATCTCCTGCCACTGATGATTGAGGCATTTCTGTTTGCAGGGGGAGTGAATCATAGGGATGATCCATATCATGCTGCAAAATTTAATGTGTCTGTATCTTACAAGCAGTTTATATCAGCCACTCTTTACCAATCAGCTATATTATACGTGATTCTATGTGTCCATCCATCCATCAGACTGTCAGTCCCAGCTGGGCAGAGCCTTAGGGCTGATTGGTCGGTGGTCCAGAGCAGACTGTAATCTGGAGCTCCTATCATCGGGGATCCGCTCGTCTGCCTGTGTGATCAGGCAGACAGAGCGCTGAGCATTTGATCAGCCTGATACCGAGCCCAGTGGGCGATGAGCCACCATGGAGAGACATGACAATCAGTGAAATATACACACAACAACAAGGCCAGAGCACATAAGCACACATTTACACATACGAACAAGCCGCGGGAAATCGTACACATGAAAATAGACTGATCTGGCAAAGTGGGCTGAAAAAGAAATGATTGAGTTAGTGGGAGAAAAGCAAAGAAAGAGGAAGAAAATAAGCAAGGGAGATGATTATGTGTGTCCGTGCATATGTGTGTGCGTTAGAGAGAAAGACCTTGTATTGCTGTTTGATATCAGGCGAGTATGTGTGTTGTTTTTTTAGCACCCACCTATCAGTCAGGGCCTGCAGGCAGGCAGCAGAGCAGTGTGGGTAGAAGAGGTGTCAGCTAATCTGCTGTGATTGATGTGCGAGTCCAAAACTGATGAAACTTTACTGTATACTGCAAAGGTCTACACAGCATCACACGCAGTAAGTCCCATCTGCACGCATACGCACATACAGCACGGACACATTGCGAACTGTGAATGTGCTAAATCTGGGATACGAGATGAGCTAAATCATGCATATATGATAATTGTGTGTGCGCCCCGATGTGCTTCACTCACTTCTCATCTATAAGCCACTGTCGGTATCCACTAAAGCCTGCCATAGCTGAGGTTTCAGTGAGACATGCTCTCCATTTCACCTAATTGGCCATGAAAAATGGATGACAAACATAAACAGCGACTGTCATTATGTCATTATGTGTGTGCCTGACCTGCTGGTGTTTGTGTGGTGCGAGCGAGATGGAAGGTTTATGTGCGTACACGTTGGCATTTATATATGGAGACTGGCAAGCGTAAACCAAAGGTATTCTATTTGTTTTTAAGCCTAATTGCCGAAATAACAGTGTACTTTCAAACAGCGCCCAGATGTGGTGAGCTGGCTCGACTATCAGAACACCCACACAGAACTGAGAGCGAAGAAAGACAACGAAGTAAACTGAGCGAAGAGAGAAAGTGCGTTTTCTTCTTTCTGTCAGATGGTAATTTTTTTTTTTTTTTTCAAATAACCACTAGAAATAACACAGAAAAAAAGGGAAAACCTCATCTCTTTCCTGGATTATTTTTAATGTTTTATTCTGAAAAATGTGGTGCAACTTCACTTAGGTTATGTTCCCGCTACAGGTCTTAATGCTCATTTCACACTTTTTCCTGAAATCCTATTTTTTAGACTCATGTGTGAACGGTCCACGGCCCTGAAGTGACACATATGCAAGATGTGGTGTCACACGCCGCACACTGTGTTTACTGAAATAAATATGGATCTTGTCGCGTCTCGCCTCCTCCAGTGCAGAATTGTGACATGTGTCGCATTTTACTGACATAAAAGTCGGAAGAAAAGCGACGTAACCGTTCAGACATAAGTTGTATTGCAAAACACGAGATAAAGATCTGATTTAGGAACATGAAAACATGGCCTCACAAACCTTCCTTTTGGAGTTCTACCATCAGAAATGTCTCCTAATGACAAATATTTATTTCAGATTTTAAGTGCTGCTTGGAGGAAAACCATAACAACAAAGCGGCTAAAACTAGAAAAACCTACAGCAGAGGAGTGGATTGACGTCATTTATGACCTTTTTAAGATGGAAACGCTTACTTTTA
Organism: Ostorhinchus rueppellii; assembly: GCA_030068375.1. Lineage (NCBI taxonomy): Eukaryota > Metazoa > Chordata > Actinopteri > Kurtiformes > Apogonidae > Ostorhinchus > Ostorhinchus rueppellii. Next base: position 37,205,021 of record JAQQZY010000029.1, on the reverse strand, counting down.
CAATAAGACTAGAACAAGGTCTGTTTTTGAAAAGATGGACAGATGGATTAGTTATGTCACACCGGTTTGACCATCAATTATCTAAGGCCATGTCTTATTCAATTTCAATTCAGCTTTATTTATAGAGCACATGTCACGCACAAGGCAGACTCAATGTGCTTCACAACAGGTATATCACATAAAAGCACAACTAAAAAAAAAAAGTAGTTGTGTATAAAAACAAGCAACAGTCAATTAAACAGTAGAGAAATGGAATGGATTATCTATCCTTAGACCCTCCTTCTCAGTAAGAAAAAACTCCAAAAACCCAATGGAAAAAGAGAAACCTGTCCATTTCATTTTTTTAATATCATAGATGTGCACCCCAGCATTCCTGTTCTACAGACTTTAGTTCTTAATTTTGTATTATACAGGGTGTCACAGAAAAATTGACATCATTTGAGATGTCCAGATCGGAAGTGACTACATGGTCAGGAGAAAGGATAGTTTATAGGGTTTATTTTGGACAAAATGTTTTATTCTACAAATTTCAAATGAAAAATTCTGGAGGATGGTAATTTTATGCGTCTAACCCTATGAAATATTCTAACAAATTCATGTTGCACATTCACATTTGACTGAGTTTGGGCGTACTTCAAAACACAGAACAGCTTTTCTGTTGCAGTAAATGGCACGTCTATTTCTGAAAGCAGAACAATAAAAGTAATTACAGTTTTTTGAGCAAAAACGGCAAACAAATTTTCAACAAATTATTAGGTGATGAATGATTTTTTTGGGACACCTTGTATAAATGACATCTTTTTTTATTGCCGAGGGAGGACCAATCAACCAGTCATCCTAATCGTTATTGTCTGTGGAGTCACGGACGAATTGCAGTGTGATGAGAATGGTGAATTGTTACACTACCAGTCAAAAGTTTGGACTCACCTTTTTTTTTTCTCTCTTTATTTTCATGATTATTTACATTGTAGATTCTCACTGAAGGCATCAAAACCATGAATGAACACAAATGGAATTATGTAGTTTACAAATTCTTCAAATAGCCACATTTTGCTTTTATTCCTGCTTTGTGCATTCTTGGCTTTCTCTTGATGAGCTTCATGAGGTAGGCACCTGAAATGTTTTTCAAAAGTCTCTTGTTGGCCATCTGTGGTCCATCTCATGCCATTTAAATGAGAAGGTGTGTCCAAACTTTTGACTGATAGTGTATGTGAATGATGAAGAAGAAGAAGAAGAAGAAGAAGAAGAAGAAGAAGAAGAAGAAGAAGAAGAAGAAGAAGAAGAAGAAGAA
>JAQQZY010000029.1:37186690-37203630 GCA_030068375.1 Ostorhinchus rueppellii | reverse complement strand
GATAGGCTCCATGCGACCCCCGTGACCCTAGTGAGGATAAAGCGGGTATAGAAAATGAATGAATGAATGAATGAATAATTGTGATTTCAATATTGACCAAAAATAATCGTGATATTGATTTTTTTTTTTCCATAATTGAGCAGCCCGACCTCCTACATTGCAGGACCTGCGATGTGACTATTGCGATGATGTGCAGCTCTACTGTTCAACTTTGATATGAGTCACATGACAAGGAAAGGACAAACAACTGTATGCATATTCTGTTGTTTAGGTGCACATGACTATCCTTACATTTTCTGAAAAAAAAAAAATCTTGTAAATATTTGGTCCATTTCCAAAGCTGCACACTGGAATCTTTTGCTCCTGTTCTTTGAATTCTCTGAATATGAGCTAAGGAGTGAAATCCTCACATCAAACCATAAGATGCTGGAGATGTTAACACCAAACAACAGCTCATTCTCCTTCTCCTTGATGCCTCCGTCTCTTGTTTCTTCCCTCTCATCTGTCATTTCTCCTGTGCTGCCAAAAGACAGCCAGGAGGTTGGGAATAGGAGTAGGGTAATATCTGGGAGGGGAAGGAAGGATGGAAAAGGAGATGGAGGGAAAAAAACAGGAAGCTGTGTGTAATAATTGTGTAATAGAAGAGAGCTGAGTAAAATACAGAATAGTGGTTTTCACCTGCTGCGCTGTGGCTGTAGAGCTCAGGTGTAGCTTTAGATGTTATAGAGGTGGAAAGGATACATGATATATAATTAATGTAGGGTTTTTTTTATATATATATCTGTGCAGCTTCAGTGTGATCTAGTTTTATAGGTGGTGTTCAGGAATGTAGCCTAAAGCTGGAGCCTGATATATGCTCAGTCTGGGCCACACTTGGTTGATTTCTGTTTTATGTTTCTCCAATAATGTTTTGTCTGGATGATACACGATGCAGAGACTCCATTTGTTCCGTTTGATCCTTTCAAAGCTTTGTTTCATTTTCTTTCTTTTTTTTTTTTTTTTAAAGAGCGTTTTCATACCATGTGATTGCCTTTTTATACCGAAGGAAGTGCAAAATAAATAGTTTAGTGCATAGACCTTCACATTTCTGTGATCATACATGAATGACTGTGTCTGTGTGTGATACTCCCAGACAAATACCTGGCTGCTCACTTTTCTTTGTCTTTTTTTTTTTTTTCATCTATCCGAGGAGTGCTGCTGTGCTTCTGAAAAGATTTACTGTAGATTTATTGGTAGGCTGCACAGCATTCGCTCCCTCTCCCCCGCTCTCTGTGCTTCTCTGTCACTCGGTGCTTACTGTCACTCTACTTCGGTTTCTGTTGGTCTTTATTCGCCTTTGTTTTTTACTCCATCTCCGCACTGACTTCCTCTGCCTCTTTCTCCTCTCTAATTCTATTCATGAGAGGTGCGCACTCCATCATTCTGTCTTCCTATATCTCTGTCTGCCCTTCATTTTCTCTACACCTTTCTGCACCAGAGAGGGATGGAGGAATGGAGAGAGAGAGAAAGAAACAGAAGGGTAGAAAGGGAGAGATGGACAGATTAGGTGACAGTGATAAGCGATCGATCTCAAGGCCAAACAGCACAGGGAGGATCTCTCCCCCCTCCCCCCTCCCCCCTCCCTTCTCCCATTCCCACTCTCCTCACCTCCACTCGATTTTTTTTTTCCATTTTCCACCCTCCTGCTCCTCTTCCCTCTCTTCTTTCTCCCTAACCTTTGTTCCCTTCAAACTGACAAGGGTTCATTAAGGATCCACTTTGTGTGTATAAGTGCATGTAAGTGTGTACCTCTTTGTGTGTATGTGTACGCACACTTTTGCCTGTCTGCCTAGTTGATAAGTCATGAAGGATTGCTCCCTAAGGTGCCCCTAAAGAGCTTTTAGTGGCTTTCGATCAAACACACACTCGTGCATGCACACATACACACACGCAGGCCTCATTAGAGTTTTTCACAAGCATGAAGCACTTTGTGATCGTTGGTCAGTCTGACATGCATGTTGGTTCATGTGCGTGTTAATTTTGCACACTGTTGCTTTTCTACTCAAACACATGTGCTTACAATAGCACCACTGAGACCCACGTCCATCCATCCCCATCCCCATCCCAGACACACCCACCTCCCATCATCCCCCTGTGCCTCAGAATGTGCCCGCCACAGCATATCGCCCTAACGAGGTTGTCTATTGATCAAGTGATGCTCTTTGTTCTGGACGCCTAAATGGACCTTCAGCCACTCTCACCAGGCCTTTATGGGAGCTGTTATGGCTTTGGCCTGATTACAATAGAAGCACTTAAAATGCTCAACGCCTGATGTTTTATGCAAGAGCATGCTCAGCTTCTGAAGTGTACGTCTGCTATATTACAGTGCTTCCTAAGAGCATGCATTTCAGCGGGTTGCTTTCCAGGATAGTCGGTGGCACTTGGTTAGCAGTTTGTTTTTACTTCAAAATGGTATTTGCTCAGCGTCGATGCCGATAATGAAAACCTCAGCAGCTCTATTAAACAAAGGGACAATATATAGATCTAGCTTATACTACCGCCTGTGCATATGCGTACATGTCCAAATGTGCTGTTTGTCCTCATGTGGGCTGGTTTAATTTAAAGCCATCCAAGTGTGACCTGGCAACATGTGGAAATATTACCAACAAACCTTTTTTTTTTTTTTTAACTAAATCCCTGTTTCCCCTACCGTCATTGCCACGTCCTCCAGATAAATAAGGTTTTCCAGCCAGTCATTTCCCCTGCTGTTTATTCATGATGCATCCTCTTCAAATATTGCACCGTTCATTTGAAAATATTGAGTCAGGCTTATTAATAATGTAAGTTTCTGTGACATTTACATGTGTGTTTCGCACAGACCATCTGTACCATTAGACAGCGAGTTTAGAGGCTTCTCGACTTCAGTAGTATTTTGTAAAACCCTGATTGTTTCTGCCATTACTTTGATCATTTGTCATCTGTCAGATATAAGTGAGACGTGCAAGTGCTCGCTGTAGTTCAGCAGATGTATTTTCTGTGTGTTATATAAATATATATATCTTTAGAGTTGGGGTTTCATAAAAGCTTATTTGAGTCAAACAGCATGAAGTCAGAGTCTGTAACTGATATTAAACCAACCCCTGTGCTCACTTGTACTGCATACTAATGTGCTGAACTGCAGAGATGGTCAATTAGATAGCAACATAGCATTTTTGTTCCAACACTTAGATTATCCTTCTCCCTTTTCTTCTTGTCTGATACCTTATGCTTCAATCTTTAATGTTTTTCTCCCCTGTTTTTGTCTACTTTCTTGATATTCTTTGAAATAAGCTGAAATATATATTTTTTTTTTTATCCATGTGCAAAAATGAAAACTTGGTTGTATTTATCTTGGATCAGGTCATTTTTTTCCCCCCAATTTTGACTTGTCTCTTGCACTCTCCCCAAGTATCTGCCTGTAGTTTTGTTTTTTTTTTGTCTGTAATAGAACTAAAGGTCAGCAATATTTATGGGAATTCACATTTATATTTCTTTGCGTGCTTTTTTTAAAATGGAAAAACAAGAGGGGGAGGAATGCGCTAACATCTGTGTAATGTCAGAAACTGTAAAACATGCAGGTGAGAGTGTGAGGAGAATGAATGCATGAAATGATTTAGGTTTCAATTGATCCCTAACACCTGTGGGTGGTGTCAGCCAACCCTACTAAAGCCACACTGCTGACATAATATGGACCCTCTCATTGCCCCCACTCACACCTACACACATACATTTGAGTGATACTTCAACAGGGACATTTCACCCAGGCATCTGTGTATCTGCATGTGTGTGTACGTGATGAAGGGGCCCCTGCTGTGCCCTGATGTGGACATCAATACCACGCGGTTTAGGCTTTCGTCACACTACCATTGGAGTGTGGAAAAGGAGCAGCAGGTGGAGTGAGACGGAGGCACAAAGTGGGGAAGAGGAGGCGTTTATACACTAGAATATAATGTCTGACAGATTGATAATTCGGTAGTAAATGTAAATATATAAATTATATTACCTCAAAGTTACTACACAATATAATCTAAGGTTTAAAAGAAACATTTAGTCAAAAAACTACTGAAGATTATTATAATAATATACTGTATGTATGGCCTGCAGCACAGCATACAGTCCTAGTTTTAATAATTAGACCCTTTTTTGCTATCCCGATTGACAGTAATTTTATTTTATGAGTTCTCGCAGTACCCCACTGTGGTATGTAGTAAACGTACAGTATGCCGTGTCGAAGCAGGACTCCTGACAGCTAGCTCAGGTCAGAGGATGAGATGAAGGAGACAGCTGGAGAGGAGTGTATGTTCAGGGATGGATGAACTGGAGGACGGAAGGCATTCTCCAACTGCGCTAACTTTAGACCACACATGTCGGTAAACCTCCCAAAACCTGTCCACAGCGTGTCACCACTTGCTTCCATAAAACCTCCTTTGTGAGCTCGAATGTGTGTGTGCATTTCTGAGGGTATATATTGGGGGGGGGGCATTTTCTCCGTTTGCCTAAACCAACTAGAGTGCATAAATAAACATCACAAAGAGGCCAAATCATTTGCTGGTATAACAAATCCCCTCTCTGTGTTGAAATTTCATTTTCTTTCCAGAAGCTTATTGTTTCAATTTCCTGCTTGGTGAGGCAAGTTCAAAAGTTCATGAATTCACAGTTGGGAGTGTGAACAGAACTTAGCTTGTGCCCATCAAGACACGACCTACAGACCTTCTTTCAGTGCCAAAACCTTCCATCTTCCTCCACAGAGATAACTCAACTAGGTCAATTAGTTTGAATACCGAGCTAGTTTTGGTTCCGCAAGAGTCACTGGGAATCTATTACCAGAGCAATTATAATGGGAAGGGATTTGTGTGTGTTAACATGAACCCGTGTGTATTTGGTTAAATGAAAATCAAGTTCTTGGGTTTTGCATCAATGTAAGACATCTAAGACATGAATATTCTGTGTTTCCATGGTTTATGCATCTCTTCTTCGTCCTAATGAAATACTAAAAGGAGAAGCAAATAGAGATGGTCATTAGCAGACACCCACAGATTTCAACACAAATATAAGACAGACTAATACACATAAAGTAAGGTCACCCTCTGCAGATGTAGCTTGTTTGTAACACATACTGCCTGCGGCCCACTCTCCAGGACAGCAGAACAAAAGGCAGGCAGAGCATCTTTTAGTTTGTTTTTGACGTGACATAAAGCTCAGTTAAACTGACAGAGTTCGTGCTCCATCAAACTGGGCCTTTTAAACAGGGCTGAGTTGGGATCAAAGGCAAGGACAGAAATGACTGCTCCCACTTTGCAGGATTTGATCGTGCCGGCTGCAAAGAGAAGCACAGTATCTCCAAAGAATAAAGAAAAGTTCTAGTATTCGTGCAAAGTGTTCATAAGCAGGTACAATTTAGAGGTCATTCATGTTGCAGGATATTCACCATGCATGGATAAAGTATTTCAAAAATGTGATCAACAACTCTTATTATATTAAATGTGCAGTTCCATGAATAAAATTAAATATACTGTGAGATCATTACAGGGCAGACCATCATAGTCCTTTAATTTACCAGGCAAGATTCTCAACAACCCACATGATTGTCCTTTTGAAATATTTCTACTCTTTCTAATAATGGTGTCTCCCAAATATAACACACGTTCAGTCTGGACGTTTCCCCCAAACAAGGTCTGTCCACAATAAGTACAAAAATAGAGACAAGGTCTGCTATCGTCTAAGCCACTTATAATGAGAGCAATACAAGGATAACTGCAATCTGGCCCTGAACTACAGAGTGTAACTTTTAAGAGATTTGTGTGTGTGGATATGACACATACTTTATGTATGCACTGAGATGAGTGTGTGAGTGTGTGTGAGGGTGTACATGCTAATGTGTATATTACAAAGTGACCTTTGCTGGCCCATATAACACAGGCATTGGCCACAATAAGACACACTACTTAGCCCCCTGCCTGGGACCTTGACAGCTTCTCCATAGGAGCCTGACCCTGAAGATCCCTTAAAATGCTTTGTTCGTGCCAAACACACACAAGCACACACACACGCATATATACAAATGCAGACTTCCACTCTTCACAGGCGTACACACATGCATATACAGTGTTGGAGCTTAAAGGCCATATAGCTAACAGGCATGAAGAATTAGCAGAGAGGCCCATGTGTCAGCCCCCCACTGACAAAAACACTGTTGATCCCTCTGGAGTTACAGCTACTGCTTTGTCCTCCTGACCACCTCTATATATCTCTCTCTCTCTGACACACACGTACACACACAGATGCCTCGAATAACACTGAAATATGTTAGCCTCATAGTAGAGCCGTTTTATTTTTCAAGCATTCAAGTAATCAATTATTTTATTTCCTAGAATATGTTATTTATTTTTCTCCTTTTTATGGTTAGATAGTTCTGTAGATAGAATACATATATAAGGGTTATGCTAGATGGATAATTTCAAGGCAATGCGATGTGAAATTTTCACTTTTTTAATGATATTGAAAACTAATGAAAAACTCAATACTAAACTCCAACTAATAAATGTCTTCCTGTTGCTGTGTAATGCAAACATTAATCCTGATTCATTCTACTCTAGGGCTACACAGTGCCTATATGCGCTGCAAATATGACTTTTTGCAGCTCTGGAAATTATTTCAAACATATGTCACTCGTGGCTAGAGAAAGAGTTCCCTTATTGTGGAACTACAACTGTTGTTGTGTTGCGCCAAGGCTGGTTATGAAGGACTTCCATCATCTCCCCATAACCATCTGCTGTTAAAACACTCTGCCTTTTACAATCAGCAGATGCTCTGGAAATTACCTTTTCCTCTGCTGGCTCATCAACCACATCTCCTGTCTGCCAGATCTCCGGTTCAATAGCAGAGTCATAACACCAAGGATGCTGGTGAATTTTGATTGTTCTTTAAAGTTGTGACTGAACTTAAAAGTTGTTACCTGAAAGGAGAGGAGAGGAGACGGGCCTTGCAGCTTCTGTAATCTAACGGTGATCACTGTGATATGTAGTCACTGTTGAGATGAAACACGTATGAGCGTTTTATAATCCTAGTTTTATAATTTCACGTTTGATTAAAGTAGATAGGTGCCAGGTTGATATTTATCTGCTGTTTTTCTGTTGTGTGATGGACATGTCAGCACTGTGTAGAAGACTGTGTTGTGAAGACTCTGTTTTGACTAAGAGGGCTACACACTGTCTAGACTGAGGTAGATAATTGCACGGTGATAACATGACATGATTTGACAAAACATCATAATGTAAACTACTGGCACTCATATTAGTTCAGTGAACCCTGGAGTACAGTGAATTAAACCACATTTAATGTCAGCGTCTCTTGGAAAAATAAACCAAAAACCTTTAAAAAAAAAAAACAACAACAAAAAAACACAGTCTTTCTCTGGCTTTTAAGCACAAACGAACAGAGCAAATTAAACTTCTACAAAATAAGCTTAATAGAAGTCATATCATGGGCTGCTTTCCACTAATGTGAGATGTTGTACTGCATTTCCCTGTGCAGCCCACTTGTACCGCCCTAAGACAGTAATTAGTGTAAAAATGAGTGGTTGACGTGAGATCTCATTATGTGAGCAAACTAAATCGATTAAATGAAATACTTTGCAACTTTTACAAGGAGCACAAGCGTAGGAGAACCAGAGGAAAACGAGATAAGAATTATAGTGGTAACTGAAAGACCCTCATGAGCCTTGAGCAAAAATTTGTAAAAGGAATCCAAACGAGCCTTTTCGTATAGCTCGACTCGGTGGGCTGGGTTCTTAAAGGATAATAAAACTTTTCCCATGCTTTCCTGTATGTACCTATTCAAGAGAAATAAAGCCACAAATATAGGCATGACCCTGAAAATATGAGAGTTCAACCGAGAAGAAGAGGAGGTATAATAATTGGAGAGAAATGTCTGTGAAAGCAGCAAACTGTTTACATTAATAAGACGCCCATGTTCGCTGCTACATCATAGAACCATTTCATATACAGTTGATAAATGCAGCACTTAAATAGTTTGAAATAGATGCATGCCATAAAACCATACAAATAAAATTGCATATTAAGTTAAAAGGGAGTGTCCCAAAATTAGTCTTCTTATGTCATGTCAGAACTTGTAATGAAAGCGTGAGCTGGTTTTTCTAGCAACAGTCTCAACAAACACCTGTTTCGCATTCCACCATGAAACACCCCCCCCAGGTCAAAAGGTAACAGGTTAATGTAGAATCATGTATCAAAGCAGTTTTCTTGACTTGGATGATTCATCTGTGACTCATCGGAACTGTTTGTTAAAAAAGATGGAAGACAATTTCAGTTTAGTCTGGGACAGGTTTGAAGTTTAGACTGGAATCTAAGATCTAGAACCTACGATTGCATAAAACAGACTTATTTGGAGTTTGATGACAACATATTTTGATGTTATCTGAAGTAATATAAAGGGGTTATTATCTCCATCGAGGCGGCTGTGTTTTCAATACTGTTTGTCGGCAATATTACGCAAAAGTGCTAGGGTTGATTTTGGAGCAGATCCATTCCTGTATATTCATTTTTATTCTGTGCAACACTGGGAGGCGGGGCATTTGATTGAATTACGTCTGTGGGGTCTTGTCACACTCCGAGCGGCCTATTTAATAAATCTTTCTTACCTAAATGCTAAATGTTACACACCTAACTCAACCTAAACGTGCTGCGATCAGAAAAGCCTGACACTTATGCTATGCACAGTCAAGCACATACAGAACCACATACAGCAGTATTCTGTCGGTGGTTTGTGAACTGTGAAAGGGGTGAGGGTTTTATAAAAGTGGTGACATTATAACATCCTGACACAGCTCCATGGCAACCTGCCTTGAAGGTCAGTGTGCGTTTGTTCACGTGAAGCCCATGTACGGCTATACAGCTTTAGGTTTTTGCAGGAACGGGTGTTTGCGTGCGTACAAACATAATGTGATGTGTGTTTTAATGATGCACTGGATGAAAAATGTGATCCAGCTGTGATCAAACAAAAATAGGACACACGTATATTTCCGTGTCCTCATTTTTCTCGTTTCATCCCCTCTGTACCCACATGTATACTCCTTTCATTTATGTTGTTTCGCTGCTTTTACACCCTCATACATGTCTTTCTTCTCTCTCCCTCCTCCCACTCTGCATCTCTTATGCCTCTCCCACACAGTACATTTACTTTTCTTTAGTCCATCTCTGCCCTTTTTTTTTTTTTTTTTTTTTAACCAGTATTCTTAGTCACTTCACTCCTCCATTAATCCACTCATCGTTTGTCCTGAGAGAGTTTGCAGCCTTTTACATGAGACATCCATGTACAGTTTGACGTCGATCTGCTCAACATTTGCTCCGAGTTTCTCTCGGTCTTTGTCCGCACATCAGGAAATTGGTTAAACCACCATAAAATTTAATTATCAGCGCTAATAGAAACAAATGGTAAGTAGTTAACCGAAGCTGGCTGGGAAAAGGGATTGTGAAAACAGCTAGGATAACAAGTCTCATCATGCAGAATGGTTACAACTGTGCCAGTGAAAAACATGGATATGGGGTTTATTGTTCCAGATGTACCTGCTGGGCTGATGTGCATGTTGGCCTTGATGAAGGTGTAGCGAGAGAAAACTTGTTAAATGGACTCTTATCTGTTTGATCATTTTGGCTCGATGCATCTGCCAGCTGCAGGGATTCAACATTGTTTTCTTCTTGTCAAAAGAATGTGAGAAGTAATAAAGAATGCTTAAATTTCTGGAGTGTTTTTACAGAATCATCAACTCACAGTGGGTACTAAGAGTGGACGATACTAGGAAGTTTGGTATCGATCTGATACTAAGTAAATACAGGGCAAATATCGTAAACACAGATACTTGAAATGTCATGATCTTTGAATTATAATGTAAATAAGGTAGACATAAATAAGCTGTTGCTTCAGCCTACGCCTTTTGTTCATGTTTAATTTAGAAATCCTAACTATGTATCATCTTCTGTTAAATGGACAAATAAATTACTCAATGAAAATAATGTGATTTTACCTTTAGTTAGTTGATTATGATGATGATAACACACAGGACAAAGATTTTAGGCAAATAAACATGCTTTTTCTTTAAATTAACTAATACTTAAAAAAAAATAATGATTGAACAATATAGAATTAATAAAATAATTCCCCTTTTACTACATACAATTGTTTAAGAAAAAGTAACTCGTGCAAAATAACAAAAGTATTGCTCACTTGAACTCTGTGAGGAAATGTGTGTAATTTGTTGGACGAAAGAAACCGCAACAAAAGTATCGATCTCATCACGCTAGTATCGACCCAATACCGATACTCACCTTAGTATCAATACTATTGATATTTAGATGGATACGTCCAGCCCTAGCAGGTACAGTTGCGTTGTTATTCGTTCCCCCTCACCATTCGCCTGCTGGTCTGGGTTCTCATTGTGGTTAAAGTTCTTGGCTCAAGTGCTCTTATTTTGGTGACACATGACCCTCTCACAGGCCTTATAGATTATAGATTTTGCTGTGTTAGTGATCACAGCAGTTGTGTACCAGCTGAACCATGTCTGAGCCCATGCCACTCAAACAAACTGGACCTTGGGGGCCTAATGTGCACCAATCGTGCACCCCTATTTCCTTTTCAGCAAAGAAATTACGTTGGACACAGAAGGATTTTGTGATCCTCTGGGCAGTATGAAAAGAAATTAAAGTGATGGAATATTTTGAGTGCCTTCATTTTAATAACCCATTATTTTTATTCATTTCATTCCCTTTGAAAAGACAAATTCTACCTTAGGTTTGAACCAGAGACAATAAGGTGACTTCTACTTACAAATGCATACTTGCACCTGGAAATGTTTACTTAGTATTTTTTTTTTATAAATTAAAGTGCTATTTTACTTGTGGCCATGTAAGCAGTAACAGCTACAGACATGTGATAAATTCTGGCACACATGCAGGGTATTCATTTTAGTCTCTAATGTGCTCCAACCTATTCACAGAAAGCTGCCTATTCAGAGCATAGTGCAGGTAATAGACTAAACAAAAGACACCAAGGTTATAGCTGCTCTCTGTCTGCATAAGATGTCCTCTCCCCCTCTCATACTGGGAAGACATGTTACACGGATCAGAGCCGTTTCATTGGTGCTGTTCTGTCTCAGCTGCCAAATACCTTGTCATTGTAAAACAATGACTTATGATTAATAGCTAACACAACTTCCACCCAATGATGTATGGCTATTAATTGACACTAACTGCTCATGTGTGACCGTGCATAAACTCACATCCCATCTACGGTTGTGCATACACCCACTCCGGTCCCGGTAAACATGTCAGAGCACACAGGGATTGAAGTGGGTTTGGGGCATAATGATTCAGGAGAATGGCCCCGGGGTCTGACAGGATGTTGGGGGATGTGTCATTTTTCCCTGACTCCCTTGGTGACGAGCAGGGACATAAAGAAATCCTTTTACACACAGAGATATACACAGATTCACGCACACACACATACTCGATCCCATTCACTCACACATATAGCCAACACACATCAGTGTTATACACCCATAAAAATGGTTATTTGGCACAGTAGAGTCTAGATGAGCTCAGAGGAAGTAGCAGTCTGTCTTTTTTTCTTTGTTTTGAACTTGAGTTGCAGCATGCTGATGCATACTACATCAAACACTCACTGGAGCCCTACATCTAGCCGTTTCACTCAACACCATGAGCAGAACAAGAACTTGTCTGTCACTGCTCTTAATTCATTGTCTCCCTAGGGCAAAATGAGCGCTGACAGACATAAATGGCAGAAATGAATATCGTAAGATCACAGTCAAGGGTGGCATGGGGGGGGTGAAGGAGCGAGACAGAAATGGAGAAGAGGACGAGTCAGGATGTGAGAAAGAGTGATAAAGGAATGCATGGGTACATCCCTGTGTCCCTCCCTGCTGACAGTCAGTATATTATACTGGCCTGACCACCTGCTCTGAGCCTGGAGTCCACCCGCCATAAAGCTACGGCAAATGGACACAGTAAAATGCACCGTGTCCGGCAGCTATGCTCTCATCTGAATATGTGTGTCCATTACTGCAAATATCCTGTATAGGTCTGATAACTGCTTTAAAATCCACCTACATTCAACCACAACCCCAGACCACCCCACTGTGCACCAGAGGCAATACGAGCAATATGTGACACTCTATAGGTTTGATGTCTCCGTGTCTTCTCCCTGAACCCCTCTGAGCAGTGTAAGCCTATCGGCCAGTTAGCCAGGAAGGAATGTAGCTGTCAACTCATATAACGAGTCACACTCTCACGCGCTCTTCCCCTGACTTCATTGCCATTTCTTCGCTCTTCTCCCTGGTTGTCCCTTGAACTCAATACTAGCATTTTGGGGGTTGTATGTCTTCTTGTCTGAGGATCATGTTCTTCACATTTTAAACCAGACGGCGATACAACCAAATCAGAGCAGAACAGTGAGACGAAAAGAAGTTTTTAGAATCTGAGGGCTCATTCTTGCGTAGTGTGAATAGTGTTAGCACAAATGACACTATTACAGAAAATTATCGTAGATGTTCATGGAATTAACTTGCTTATATTCCTACCATATTGTGTGCGTACAGCTTTAACATGAAATAACAGATTATTACCAACAATAAAGGTGCTGATTATCCCAAAACCTGTATTGTATTAAACTGTCTGAATACCTGTCCCCACTGTGCGGTTTTATAGTACTACACCATAACCCACCGTGTTGTAATAAACCAGAATTACCCTTTAGGGCCATATCCTCCCCTTTTTGACATTTAATTTTTTTGAGCAGTATTTGAGACCAGTAAAAGCCCAAACTGCTGTGTAGTCGCTGCACAGTTCCCGTGATTGTTAGACTGGTGGAGGAATAGGCTGTTGTGTATTATGAGCCGTAATATGAGCATCCCAGAAGGTGGTATTGTCATTTCTTGCCAGTCCCTGAGACAAAAAGAAAAATGTTTTCCATCTCCAGGTCCCAAAGAAAGAATTGCTGAAATGGTGAGCTGGTGAGGAATTTAATTTTACAGTCAAGATGATTGTAGAGTGGAAATATTGGATGCAGTTATCTGTTTCTCGCCCCTCTCCTTTCTCACCATTGTGTCCCATCAGTAATAAAGTATATACCTCTCTGAATAGACAAGCAAGTTCTTTTCTGCGACGGAGAACAAGCGTGATCAATTGCAACGGTCTCTCTTTGCCTTTTGCCACTGCATGTCTGTCAATTCTTAATCACTTCTTTTCACTCTGTTCGCTCCTGTCTCTTTCATGCTCTGACCCCAAACCAATCATCTGTAATTAGACAACTGCAAAAACTATATTGAGAAGTGCCTGCAATGTGCTTATGTGTTGAAAGGTCTTGGAAAGGCCTGTTGGATGTAGACCGGAGTTGGGGTTCAGTCAGAGTTCATCTCCCCTCAGCTAAACATATTTTTCCTTCAGACCTAAATCAACAAACGATCTCTCACTTTACTCACTCATATACACTCGAACATACCCACATAAACATACACACTCAACAGGATACAGGGGGAAGAAGTTGGAGGAAAAAAAACAATCACACATTTTCCTTAAGGTCCCGGTACATTTCTAGTTTCTAGGTTACTGTGATTTGATTTATCAAGCAACGGAACATTGCCTGAGGATATTGAATTGAAAATATATCAGATGTATGAATTTCAACAGGGAGAGGTGAAATAATGTAAATAGATCTGATTTGAGGTCATGAACAAAAGACGTGCTGTGTGAGAAACTCAGGCAGGCGGCAAAATCAAAAATGAAAAGGGGCAAAAGTGGAAAAAATACAGAGCGCAGAGGAAAAAACGGAAGCCCAAACAAACAAAGGTGATCTTTTATATTCGGGCAGAAAAGCCTTTGTAATCCATACAACTATCCGGAGTGTGTAAAAGCTGCAGTTGTGACAGTTCATGTTGTCGGCTCTATGGCTCATGAACATGAAGAAAGATTGTTCTTGGCATTTCCTTTTACACACAAAACTTAACAAACCTTTGGAGCATTTTGTCACTGTTCATTTATCAACTGTCCGTCAGTCAGGCAGTGACACAAACAACAATCTCTCTTGCAAAACTTTCTTATCTAAAGAATGGTCCATAATGGCCTACATTGCATGCATTTAAATGCTGTAGTAAAACGTATCTCTTCTTTCTATCCCGTCCTTTATAAGCAAAACATTCCATACAAGATATTTTAATCCTCATATATCCTGTTAGTAGGGCTGGGCGATAAAACCATAATGATATAAAAACAGCCAATTGTAATTAAGTAGCTCAACAATGAACCAATCTCACTAGAGCCACGTCAAGTTAGGTTGACGCACACAGCACAGGTGAAAATCGGACTGAAAACTCAGGCGACTGGGTTATTGAAAAGTAGGGTGCGAAAGGTTTTGGTTCTGGCGTACAACAGAGGAATAGAAGCCGGAAGTTGGACGTTCAAAGCATGTTAATTTTCACTTTCGGTTTATGCCAGTTACCGTAGTTCAGGAACACACATATACACAGGTACATATATAGATATATGTACCCGTTTCATTTATCTGGAACAGTTGTATAATGTTCTTCAGCACATCTGTCATGTTCAACCTCTAACAGAAAATAAATCATATTTAAATCAAAAATAACCTCACTTATGAGTAACAAAATTTAAGCTTCGCAAACATAGTGATCTGATTTATATCATGATACAAATTGATATCGTCTGATATCAAATAAATATGTTTTTTTTTCCCATATTGTCCAGCTCTGCCTGTTAGTAATCACTCTCTGCTTCCTCTTCTGTTACACCTTTAATCTGTGGTATTTTGAGAAGCTCACTGCCATAAAGTTCCTCTCTCTATTTATTCTCACTTATTCAACTGGTTGGATGACTCGCGTTACTCTCTGCTTCCACCTTCCAGTGAGCTCTTGCTCTCTTTCTTTTCTCTGTCTTTCTCGTTCACTCAGGTTAGCTATCTCTGCCTGTCCTCCTTGCTTTCAGTCTGCAGCCATCAGCGTACAGCCCAGAGAAGTGGCTGATGGGAGTTCATTGGGTACAGTGAGTGTGTGCAGGGCTCGTGCGTGTACGAGTAGATGGGTGTGTGTTTGTGTTTCTGTTGGCGTATGTGTGTCCGAGTGTATGCACAGCAATGTCACTGGGCTGTGTAATTGAAATGGAAATGAGCCAATCAGCAACTGCAGTGGTGTGCCACCTTACCCTGCATTCACTTCTCTGTTTTCGGCTCCCCCAAACTCAATCTTGCTGTTTGTGACTGTGTTTCTGTGAGCAAGTGTGTGTTTGTGCCAACAATAGTTGGTCCTCCAGTTTCAGCCTTGAGGTCCTGAGGAGGCAGAGTAAAAATGTAATCAGTTGGTAATAAAAATTATCTCTCCCTCTCACTTACTCACTAACACCTACACTCAGTGTCCAGCTGATTTTGCTGGCTTTGTGTAGTGACCTAGAGCTCACTGGATGGCTGTGGCATAACAAAGACATACAATTATCATCATTGCACAATTAGCCTGCCATCTAACTCGGCTCCTTAATTACCTATTTTATTACTATAAAGCATCCACTGCCATACTATGCTGCTACAATTGTCTCACTAGAACGCAGAATAAAATCCAGAAGTATGTCACAAAAATTAGGGGGTTACGTATTCTGTAAAAGTGGCCTGTGTCATAGGGAAAGAATGGAATGCACACTCCATTTGAGTGTTTTCCTATGAAATGTGTGTCTGTGCTTTGAAGTCAGGATCATTGGTACAGTCTTGTTTGTTGAGGGTCAGGAATTTTCCATCCAAATATTTTTTTCTCTGCACAATGATTGCATTATTTAAACACAATTTAACATATTAGTGTACTTTAAATAATCATCGTAATTCTCATTTATTAAACGTTCCGATTTATATTTATCATCATGGTTAAGTTCTCCATGGTAACGATCAGTGACACATGAAACAAGCGGTTTTTAGGAATTTTCTCTCTTCAGTTGACTTGAGTCTTACAGTAGCATCTGTCTTGGGTTTATTTCACTCTCTGGTACTAACAGAACCCCTGATTTACATTCCATTGCTGCAACATTTTGTTCTTCTTTGTCCGACACAGAGAATGAAATGAAGTTAAACAGCTCAGGTGTATTCTGCGGTGAAGATCAGCTTTCTTCTTAGTGCTAAAAAAAAAAAACAAAAAAAAACTAAAACGTATTATTCCTTGATAATAGGGTAATACAAGGCTTTTAAGGAAATACAGAACAGCTAAATTTTGTGAAACAAATTTTGACAAAGCTTTCACTTTCATGTCGTATAAATGGAGACTTATTAAATTCTAATAATAATGACATACATGGATTAATAACTCCAGCAAAGGCTTGGATATGCTAGGAGCCAATCAATACTATCTGCAGTGATTCTGTCATATTGCTTCTTCTTTGTATTCCTTCACTCTCTTTTCAGAAGCAGGTCGCTCTCTCGCTCTCCTTGTCTGTTTCTCACCCTCATTCTCTTTCTCACTCAGTGCCATTAGCAGCTTCTGGCTGTCTCACTGCTGTTCCTGTGCCAATGTGCCAGAGAGCTCACTGAACTGATAACACCAACCTAATGTACTTACATAGGTGTGTGTGCATGTGAAGATGCTTAGCGGGTGTGTGTTTGTCGTGCACGTGTATTGGGTATGTGCATATGTGGGTGTATTACATGTTACAAATGCCTGTCCTGTCCCTTCTTATGTGCTCACTCACCCAAACATCCTCTGCTTCATTTGCAGTCAGGGCCATGAGCCACTATTCTGACTGCTGAGGCAGGGAGAGAAGGGCAGCTGAAACATCACACACACACACACACACACACACACACACACACACACACACACACACACACACACACACACACACACA
>JAQQZY010000029.1:37168251-37179342 GCA_030068375.1 Ostorhinchus rueppellii | reverse complement strand
CGTGCAGAAAATCGTGATTTCAATTTTTATCAAGAAAATCGTGATTCACATTTTTTCCAGAATCGTGCAGCCCTACTTCTTCCTACTCCTTTTCAAGCATGTGTCACTTTATTCATTTTTTAGTTGTATTATTACAACTTCCATTGCCACATTGTACATTACATTGTTTACCTATCAACCTTTTAAGTATCACTATTGATATCTGGTTGGTGGCTCTTGTTTTGTTTTACTTTCTTTGTCTACAAATATTACAATATTATTTTTATCACACATTGTACGTACACTCATATCGTATATTGCAACTTTTGCTAATATCATACCGCTCTAGTGTACAAGTAAACAGGCTCATCGCAATTTATCGTCAGCTAGTTCACTTCTGCTGGCCTCTTCAGCTCTGCAGAGACCGTATTGTCCGCTAAGCTGCCTGCCGGGCATCAATTTATGTGTTATGTGGATCATTCTACAGCTGATGCAATGAAGCCAAGCATTTCCAAAGGCTACCATTTGGGATCTGTCAACTCCTCTCTAGTGAACCTTTACCTAGCCCCTCCCTTACTGCCAGCTGTGTCACCCTCTCTTCTTGTCTGTCAACATGGTCATATCCATTCATCACAACTCAACTGACTTGCCTTCATCATATGTGCAGCACATACATCAACTGTGTGCCCATATCATACATACGTGCCATTTTCTGTGACAACACTGCAATCAAAGACCTTGCATGGATTTTTGTTGAGGCAATGAAAAAGTAACAATAGTTTCTATAAAAAAAAAAAAACATAGAATGTTAACTCAAAGGGGGGAAAGGAACATCAGAAATCTACTGTTCCTTACATTCTGCTTGCTTTATTCCAGATTTATCCACGAATCACAATGCCTGTATGCATACCGCAAACCGTTTCAATCATTTTCATTTGGCTCGGTCTCTACACCTCATCAAGCGCCGTTTCTCGCTCCCTTCATCCCTCTCCCCCCTCGACCTTGCTGCTACCATTTTAATGCTGTCGCTTCATCAGCTGTTATCTGTTTCTTAGTCATGTGTCAGTGTGCAAGAGAGGTGACTTGTGATCAGATGCTCTTTTTCACAGCTCAGTTCATATTCAGCAGATGCGAGTGAAAGAGTGAGAGAGAGAGAGCCTTATTATTTCGGTGTGGAGGCAGCCGATGACACGCTAATGAACCTTGGCCACCGTCGCTCTCCCACTCAGACACATATACACACCAGTACCCACACAATTTATGTCACTCGCGCCCTATTTCTCCACTTCTCTTTTCCACCACTACTTTAAGCTCTCGTTTTCGGCGTGTGCATATACATAGTTACACTCGCACATTATCTCCAGATGTCTTATCTTCATCATTGTTGTGGGCAGAGCTGAGTCACAGCCATCGACACCAGCCACTTAGCCGAGGCAGCTGATCATTACAGAAGTATGGGCCTGATGAAAATGGCAAAGAGCATGTAGGAGTCCTGCTCATGAGGGCTCTGAGGCTGCTGTGGTGTTTATAGTCAGGCAACGGGGAACGTATAGCATGACTGTGTGGTGATCAAAAGATGTCAACAATTATATATGTTGGAGGAAAGAAGTGCAAGTAAAAGTGAACTGAACCAATGGAGCTTATTGTGAAGGACGGAGGCAGCAGGAAAGTAAAATCAGTATCCATTTATCTGTACATTATATCTATAGCATTGTCACTGCTTTACTTTGGCATCAAAGCATCCTTCTGACAAAAGTGAACCTGTTATACTGTGTTTGTACTTCAAAGCTCGTCTGAAAACTGTTCTAAATGCCATAAAGCTGTGAAAATATTCTACATTCTCCAAACTGGAGAAACATGGAAAAGCCCAGCCTCTCCAAAGGGTTGTGATCATCCTATGTCTATTTGTTTTTTGTTTATAGTTTGTTTTGATGATGTCTATGTCATCATTACGTGTATTTTTACATTTTTAACTTACACCAAACAAGTGACGCATTAACCCATAAAGACTCAAATTTATTTTACTCTTAATCTTTGAGTGATTTATCACCATTTATCATGATTTATTTCCTTTATTTTGCATTATTTTCAGTGAAAATCTGGTATTTTACCATTTTAAATTCACTGATCATGTCGATGTTCATAAAAATTGCAAATTAAAATTGAGGGTTATTATTACAAACGTAAAAAAATGAAGAAAAAGTGACGTCTTCAGCAAAGATATCAACAACTGAATGTAAAAACAAGCATTTCCATGCACGGTCATTGATCAAACTCCATGGGTTTTACTGGTGAATCAATGTTGTAGAAGATGACGGTGTTTCCATGGTAACTACGGAGGCTCTGAACGTCCAAATGGGTCATATCTGATGACAATGAAAATATGAAAAACTGTATTTTACACCAATCATTTACATGTATTGATAGGATTAGTGGATCAACAGGTATTAAACAGTTTATATCAGCAGATGAATTTGGTTGCCGATGGCTGTTTGGGTCTTTATAGGTTAATTTGAGCTGTTTTATGTTTTGTTTCTGTCACCTGCCTCGGGACTGCAAATGGGAAGTAGTTATTTTTACTAATTGTGGGTACATGGGTGTGTTTTTGATACAGTAACGTTCATAACTATGCATGGTCCCCACTAAATAAACCAAAAATAAAAATAAATAAAAGAAAATAAAAATAATAGAGGAATATTTTCTCCACTTCACTCTAGTTATTTTTCTATTAATACAAGTTAATAATTTTATCATTGAGCAAAATCTGGCTGTGATTAAGTAGGTGAAGTGTTGTTAATAAGGTGCAGTTTTGTTGTTACATGCAAGGAGCTGCTGCAAGTGGGATTATACTAACTATGTAATTTAGGGGTGTCCAAAGTAGCTGGGCCAAAGGGTTCAGTCCAGCCCATGGGGTGAATTTGACCAGTAAAATAACAATACAATAACCTATAAATACTGACAACTTCAAATGTTTCTCTTTGCTTTCATGAAAAAACGGATAATTACGTGAAAATGCTTCCATTTACAAACTGTCCTTTCACCAAAAATGTGAATAACCTGAACAACCATGTACAACCTAAAATACCTTTAAAAATGTGTGTAATTTTCTCATTATTGTACTTGTTACAAATCTTTTGTGCCTTTAGATCCACTGCAGCATACACGTGTGTAAATAAAAAAAAAAAAAACACTTATTTTTCTCAGTTTGTTCATGTTATTCACTTTTTTTAAAGGATATTTTGTAGATCATTTAAATTTTGTTCCAAACAGGGAGGAAATTTTGGACCTGGCAGTATTTATAGATTATTATGGTATCATTTTACTGGTCTGGCCCACTTGGGATCATATTGGGCTGTATGTGGCCCCTGAACTAAAATGAGTTTGACACCCTGATGTAACTGAACCACTGTTCCTCACCACCAAAAATAAACAGATTAATAGATCTTTATCATAAAGCTGATACAAAAAAATGTTTAAACGTCAAACTACTCATTTTAGAGGCTTGTTTTCAGCATGTGTTTTCTAAAATGCATGTCTTTTAAAAAAAAAAAAAACGACTAAATTGACTTTGCAGAGGATTGAAATGACTTTTGCCACTGTAATGCTGTGAAATGGACTGACAATTACTGTAGTGTGTTGCTGTACATTCTTGACTACAAAGGCCAGATTAAGCCATGGCGTTTCATTCCTTTCTTGGCTCTTAGCTCTTTACACTGTGTTTGATGAGGACTCACTCCACCCAGACCCAAACCGTCCATACCAGAGGATGTTTATTTTGGATTAACATGCTGCAGAGGGCCAGCTTATTGTTCTTGTAGGCTGGAACATCAACACCTGCTATTCTGGTTCCCATCAGGCCCACAGCCTCAACCATCAATCTATCCTGCCTGAGCAAGTGGCCGCTTTGAAGGACAGAGGGTCTGAAAAGATGTCCCAGAGATGGGGAGGGCTGCCAGGGGGTTGGCGGGGCGAGGTCAGGTTACTCCTCCAAGCCTTGTCCCCTGACTGGTAATGGCTGGTCCCCTCAGTACACTGCATTATGCATCAGCATTAAGGCAAATGGAATGAAGCAGAATCCAATTACGGAAGAACAAACAGGTGGGCTCAGTGCGGCTTAGGCACAGTATTGTTTCAATCACAGCCCAAGCCAAGCTTTATTGCAACTGTAATGTTATCTGGAAAACACATTTCCTTGGTCTTTCAATGGAAGATTCAACAGCACATTCCAGACATGAGGATGTAAACCCATGTGTCTGGTGTGATATGAAGCAAAAAGCATGGTTTACATTGACCATATGCCATAGACAATATAGCCTAATATTCAGTTATTTATTTCCTATTCATCATCTAGGAAGAAAAATGACTCTGCTGTAAAATAATAGTTCAGGGTGATTCAATCACATTACTGTAAGAGACTTTGGGGGTTTTTTTAGCATTAAACATTTACAGGAAATCCAGTGCAGTTTCACATAGTCATTAAACATTTGCCAAGATACGGACATTTGATCATATCACAACAAGAACAAGGTTCACTGAAATATTGCACATAAACTACTAACATGGCACAAACAAAAGAATTTCTCTTTCCAAGGATCCACTATTGAGGAAGAAAGACACTTAAAGAGCCATCTGTTCGCAGTGACCCTCTGTAAAATGGGTGAACCCAAAGAGACTATTTGACCATGAAAGTAAATGTACAGTAAAAAGTAACTTACATATGTATATAAAACTTTTCAAAGTATTGATATATTTTTTCTTTATATTTCTATTTGATTTTATTTTCTAAAGCACTGGAAAGTGTAGTCTGCTATAATGTGAATACATAGAAACTCCCCAACATCATGTTGGTCTGCCTCTAGTCTTTGTTAGCTCTCCAGCTGGCTTTAATAATATTGCTGTAATCCTTTCATCCCTGCTCATTTGTTAGAAGGGAATGGGTTAAACAGCATGTCGTGTATTGTTGTGTCCAGGACTAAACATTCCTAGCAAGCTAATTTTGCCAGCTCACTGAAAAACAGACATTAGGCCATTCCATTCACTGTGACTACTCATGTGGCTCAAACTGTGCAAACACAGTCATAGTTTAGGTGGAGCAGAATCCAGGAGTATGAGTTTATATAAACTGATGTCCAGTAGAGATGACACACAGACAAAAGTGCACACAGACAGTCTTCCTTTTCACAACCTTTGTGCCGTTATGTTCTCCCTCCTCTGTATTTCTAATTAGATGGTTAGCAGCCAGAACCTCTTCTATTCCATGTGCCGAAATCACTGATGGGATTCATTTATCAGCTTCAGGTTGTAAAACCAGTTAAACGGAAGACAATAGTGAATGTAAGAAAAGTGACAAAAGACACTCTCGGTTTCATGCAGAGAGAGAAAGAATATTCACATCACCCCTCCCCTCCACTTACCAGGATAATGTCTGTTATGCTTACGAAAGCACAACTGTGGTGCAAACCCAAATGTAATAAAATGTTTATATAATACATACATGCACATATAATTGCAGAAATTCTTGTCAAAAAGCCTTTCATAAAATGTCCTTCCCACATCCCGCGAAACACACAAAAGCATATTTTTCGACTAAAACAACCTAAAAATAGAAAATATGGAAAAGAAAAACTAGAGAATAGCACATAGTGTGCTGTGTGTGAATGCCTGTGTGCACAAAATATGTGCACATGAGAGGTTCCAAGAGTGTATGCACTGAAGAGACCCATTAAGCAGATGCTATGACAGCCAACACACAATAGGAGGGAATGAGGGAGTTGGGGCAGAGCTGTGAAGGAGGAGGACTTGGATTCTTCAGAGGGAACATAAATTCTCCCCCCCCATTGATAGCTGGCCTCTTGCTCTTTGAGCCTTTTTCAGAACTGAACCAGAGTCATCCTAAACACCACTTGTAACTAGGTGTCAAGCAATGAGTAAATATTGAGAGAATGAACTCAGATGGGGAGGTTAGCTATGCATGCATAAAAAAAACCCCCAATACTACTAATAATGATGATGATGATAATGATAATGAAGGGATATGATTATTTTCCTTTGCTGTTATACTATTATATATCAAGCATCATAATTTTGTCACATAATGATACTCTACCAAATTATTCTGCCTTCTACAAAATAAAAAGGAAGTGATTGAAAGTGTAAAAACCCTTGAATTTCATCAAGTGACTCATGCCTTCATTCTCAAACAATAAACTTGGTGATTTCAGCCGCCACAAAATAATATCTTTTAGCACATGATGATGTTTAATTAGTGCATTTAGTACAACACACAGAATCATAATATTATTTCTATGGCCTAAATATCCACTCACTGAAAAGCAGAAAATATGTGTGTGTGTGTGTGTGCATAGAGTTGTGTGTGTGGAAAGAGAGAATAAGGAAAGTACAAATATATGAATAATAACTAATTATATACGATGACTGCTGTGCTGGCAAAGTATATATGTGTGAATCGTTAAATTGCCACCTTTGTGACTCTAAATCTTAATCAGCTTTGCTTGATGTATGACTCATAAATGGTTGAGGTGAACCATGTACCCTATGAATTACACTCTGTGCCTGTCCTACTTCCTTTGATCTCTTTTCACATCCCCCCTGTTTTTCCACAGACATAGCGATGACTACTTTATTGGTGGTCAAGCTCAAATACTTTGATTAGAAACTTTTCTCCCTCGCCTTGCTTTCATTAGGCTGTCAACACGCGACTTAACTCACGATCTATTATTACCAGAGCTCGACCATCGGGCTAACTTGCAGTTTATTTTTAAAAGGTAACCGGAACTGGCTTGTCATGATGAGACCACTGAGACTTTTTTTTCCCCTCCTCCTCGTAGTTGAAGCGAAGAAGCAAACATGTCTCATGTCTTTTTTTGCCCATTCATGCTGGACAAAAAGCCCACTACCATCTGGCTTCTATCTACACTGTGACAGTATGCAATTGTCAACAATCCACATTCAATCTCTGATCAAACTGGTGTGTCTGCCATTTTTCACCCCTGTCTGAGCACAGTACAACAACACACAACGTCTAACAACTTATTTGTATGGTGCTGAGCCGCCAGAATAGCTTCAGTCCTCCAAGTTCTGTAATTCTCCATTTTATTGAAGGATTGAACCCACACTCTTACAAAAGAATAATTTAATATTTTGATGAATGTTTTGGAGCACCATCCCACACACTGGTTCTGCATTTCCAATAAATGTTATAGCACAACGTCTGCAAAGTCCATTGTATATGATTAAAATCTTTTTCCACACTCACCAGAACATTCAGTGACCCGTCATGCCCCATAGAAGCACTTCCTTCATTATGTTTTTCCACTAATTTATGCAGGGTTTTCCTTTCATTCATCACAAGTCTGCATGTATGTGCGCATGCATGTGTCTGTAATATGTAATGTAGAAGGTAAAACCATGCAGCTGCAGCGTAACTAGTGTAACAAAGACAAAGAGGGTGTTTGTTAGTTAGGTAGGACTGTCCTAAAATCCCCTAAGAGAAATGAAAAGAGAAAACATGAAATGCTGTAGTAACCAGGGTAGGGGGAGGTGGTGGAATGTCTATCCATCTATCAGGATTACGATAATGCATTCCAGATGGCATGTACTGTATCTGTGTAGCTCCACTATATCGCTGTTCATGCATGTTTATGCATATTGCACATGAGTGTGTGTGTGTAGCTTTCTGTCACATTACTCCATGTTGTTGGATCATTTTTGAATGCTGATGACAGGGTTGATTTTTCATGTGAATGGATGAAAGGGTTGAGTTATGATGGTGTCCATATGCAGGTTTCCTCCTTGTACCACAAATGGAACAGCACCAGCTCTTTATCATTATTAGCAACCCTCCCAAAGCTCCAACAAAAATACAGACTGCATACAACATCCCTAGCCTCTATTTCATCTGTCCATTAATGCCATTTTCCCTTTCCTGCCTGCACTACTATCTCTACTCCTTTCTCGTCTTGAGAGCTGCTTGAAGGGGCACAGCACATGACAGGATTTATGATCAATCAAAAGACAGCAAGTCCATGGCTTGGAGAATCTCTTTGAGCTTTGTGTTCATGTAGTAGTCCAATGAAAAGTTGAATAAGACCTTATGAGATCTTGTTTAAAAAAAAAAAAACAAAAAAAAAAACTTATGAATATCAAATGTTTTTTTGCATGTTAGTTTGATATATGATAAATCTTAGTCTTGTGTTGCATTATGCATATTGGCCTACAGGCATTTGCAGTGATTGAAAAGCAAATGTTTTTCATTTTGTGATCTAACACTGGTAGAGTCATTCCCTGCCCTCTGGGCTTTGTTAGCCATTTAGTAAGGAACCATTTGTTACCAGCCCATGGACTCTTACTGTGAGATTCTTCTTCCTTCCCTGCATCAAAACCAGGAGCCTCCATGAAAACTAAATCTATACATGAAATGCTAAGGTGTTTTTGACTATAAGAACTAGAATATATGTAGGTCTGCTGGGAGAAAGAAAAAAAAAACATCTTTTCTGCAGCAATTCTGCCACTGAATGATGTACTTGCCACACATCTGATACACCGTAACTCTGCTCACTCATCTCTTGCAGTGAGCTGCCACTGATATTGGATTTCTGCCCTGTTCAGATTAAAATCACTCAAACACGAGATTGTGGATTGTGTCCATATTAGAAAAACATGCTAGCATCAGCATTCTGCAAGATGGGTTTCACTCAAACCATGAATGCTCTGTGAACTCTGACCTCAGAAGTGCTCCTGCTGTCCTCGCTTATCCTTTCTGCCTGTCAAAGAGGCAGAGACTTACACCCAACAGAAGTCAGTATTGCTAATATTGCATTTTGCTAAATTACTCGCATATGCAGCCAGTCTTAGATCACTCCTTACATTTGCCTCTCTCTCCCTCTTGTGTGTCTTGTGTATGTAAAGTGTAACCTCCCAACAAAACACAACATGATGTACAAAGAGATTCCGCTCATAACCGACTCCAGCTTTTCTCTTCCATTACCTGCGTCAGACAGAGAGAGGAGGCTGACGTGAACAAAAATGAAGAATTATGACCTCAATTTGAGTAAATTCCCTTTGTCCTGCTCGCGTTGATTAAGCTGTTTCTGTTTTTGAAGCAGATGACAGCAGAACCCTGTCTCCTCTCTCTAATTTTATCAGAGATGCAACAAATCAACCCTCGACCCGCATCGAACTCATAGGGCGAAAACACCATTACCGGGCATTTTCTCCACAGGAATATGATTTGACATCTTAATTTTCATCTACAAACAAGAAAGCTAATCAATCACGTCACTGAGGGCAGATTTTTCATTCACCATTCCCTCAGGTCATTTGGCAGAAAGTTATTAGAGATGAGGAAAAGATTAATATTCTGATATACAGTATGAGCTATGTTTTATATAGGGTCTCTGCATGGTATATTGGTTATTTTTAAATGAATAGTCAGATCAATGAATTATTGGAAGTGATAAATCTTCAGTAGGTGTTCAATAATACATTTTATTGCTTTATCAGAGCTATAAAACCAAAGAAATGATGTATTTCATATGACAGTGTTTCTGATGTGCAGCAGCCCATTCACTGTAACTATTGCTAACCCTCTGCCTTATGTGCTCATAGTTATGACCTCTGCCTCGGGACTGATTGACATTTCTGTCTAATGCATGTGCGTAGTATAGCCTGCGTCGAAAGGTAATGATGCATATGATTTTCCTTGTTAACTCGTCTATACTCTGCACTGGCACAAGGTAGGCAAATGGGCTACAAGGGCAGAGCCTGACCTCTGACTATACGCTTAGAGTGCAGAAATCACCAGGTCTCGCATATTTAAAAAAAATGTTTCTGTTGGGGTGTGACATCCACATTTATATTCAAAGTTTTAAATATGACTTATGAATGACCTCCTGTCAGTGAAAATGGCACAAGTATCAATTATTTTGTAAAATGAAAGTAATGAGTCACTAATTACTGTTCACAATTCATTATTTAGACGTTTAGCCTGGAGTATTTTACCACTGCTCTGCTCAGTAAGAGATAATGAATGAATATGTAATAGAAAAAAACTGGACTAATTCAAGTTGTGTATCAGAGGAGAGAGAAGACCAGATAGGGCTGTGAATCCAAAAGGACAGGATGATGTTTAAAGGAGTGATATTTAGCTGTTTTTTTTTTTTAATGGAATTATGCATATTAAAACATTTCCTTGTGGTCTACATAAATGTAAATGCTCTGCTTGGTTCTGAAATCTTCATTAATTCAACTGCACAGGTCCATCTTCAACGTTATTTCTGAGTGGTGACACCAGAAACGTGGTTTTGAGCGCTGGCCCTTTAAATGCACATAAGCTACTTCCGGCCCCGCCCCCTTCAGGTTGTTGGCTGTCTTGTTCAGCCAACAGCTGAACATTTTAGGTAATCGGCTCCAAGTTTGGACATGTTTTCAGTCTGAACTAAACCCACTTTTATTCGTCTTTTGTTCATTTATTTGTGTATTTGGACCCTAATAGAAAGTTTGAGTTTGCACCCTCCAGGTGCTGCAAAACTATCTTTATATTCATTCCGGAAAAAAATCCAGTGGATTTTTACAACCTGTTTTAATTTGTTCTGTCTTATAACTAGTTATGTCACAACATTTGCCCATATCAGGTCAAGACTTCCAATAAACATTTCTCCAAGTACGACACAATTCTTTACCCACAGTGGTTGTAGTCTATACAGAAAATATGTCCAAACTTTGAGCCAATTACCTAAAATGTTCAGTTCCACAAGTGTCTGAACGGGACAGAGCAGCACAGCCAACAACACAGAGGGGGTGGGACCTGAAGTGAATCATTTGCATTTAAAGGGCCAGCACTCAAAACCACATTTCTCGTGTCATTACTCAGAAATAGCGTTGAAGATGGACCTGTGGAGTTGAATTAATGAAGAATTCAGATCCAAGCAGAGCATTTACATTTATGTAGACCACAGGGAAATGTTTTAAAATGTATAATTCTTTAAAAAAACAAAACAAAACCTAAATATCAGATATCTTTAAAGGAACAGTCCACCGTGTTTTCATACTGAAATATGTCCTTCTCTGACCTGAGACGAGTTGATAGAGACC
>JAQQZY010000029.1:37127770-37139585 GCA_030068375.1 Ostorhinchus rueppellii | reverse complement strand
GAAACTACTTCCGGACCGGATTAATTTCGTTAGTAGAGGTACCACTGTCTGTCTATATATATATATATATATATATATATATATATACATACATACATACATACATGCATACATGCATACATGCATACATACACACAAACTCACGCACGTACACATACACATAAATAACAATGCCTACAAAAATAACAAATGAAAGAGCACTCTAATTAGAGTGTAAAAAAATTTATATAATAAATGTATAATGAAATGAACAATCCCCCCCCCCCACACACACACACACACCTCCCACCCCAAGCCCGTCCGGCCATCCCCCGCTCATCCAGACCAGTAATCAAAGTAATGGTTAGTTATGTATTATAAAGTACAGAAGAAATCATGTTTAAGTTGATTCAATGTTTGACTTTTTTACAGTGTATGTTACCTTTAGCTGTAGCACTAAGTTTCTTTTTTTTTTTTTTTTCCAAACAGGTCATTTTCTTTTACTGATGCTTCTCACATGTTGACCTTCAGGGCTGAGGGGGTGCAGCCAATCCAGAGGAGGATTATCCAAAGATGTGATGCCACTACAAAATATCAACTTTTAAGGAAGATGAGAGTCTGAAAGAGGTTGTGGTAGAGACTGAAAACTGACATTAAGGACCACAAGTTCATATGTTGGTACGTTTTACCCATTAAACTAATGTTCTGAATATCATCCTCTTGTTTTAACCCATAAAAATCCAGCGCTACTTTAGTGCCTGTTTTTATCTCTATTTAACCTTCAAGTGATTTATAACAATTTATTATAATATTATTCTTTGCATTTTTTCAGTTAAATCATTTTTCTTTTCTATATGTAATTTACTGATCATGTAGATCAAGTGTGTCAAATTCATTTTAGTTCAGGGGCCACATTCAACAAAATGTGGTCTGAAGTGGGCCGGACTAGTGAATAATAACATAATAATATGTAAATAAAGTCAACTTCAAACTTTTCTCTGTGTTTTCCAGTGAAAAAAAAAAGTCAAATTAAACTATGAAAATGTTTACATCTACAAACTCTCCTGTCAAACAAGGTGAATAACATGAACAAACTTAAAAATTTGTGTAATTTTAACAATATTATGCTTCAGGTATGCTTCAGAACATTTTTATAATAGTAACGGGTAACGATTCAACACTTGAAAAATGTATCGGAGTAGAAGTATTAAATTCATCAAAAATATGTAGTGAAGTAAAAGTGGAAGTAGGAGGAAAAATAATACTCCAAAAAAGTACAGATTTTAGTACTTAAGTGGTTCCGCTTTATTACTATACATCTCTGGTCATGTCTGATGACAATAAAAAGATGAGAAAGTGCATTTGTATCGGAAGTATTTGCCAGTCATGTATCCTTTTAGATCAGTAGATGCTTTTGGTTTGCAGTGGATGTTTGATTAAAAACACAAGGTATTTTTCAATAAATGCTCATTATTCCAAAGTCTGATCTATGACTTTAATAAAACTGAAGCAAAAGACAAGAAAATAATTTATATGTGTTGATAGAATTAATGGATCAACAGGTATTAAATATTTTGCCAGTGGCTGTTTGGGTCTTTGTGTTTTTAACATGCGCTTGAAGTGAAACGTGACTAAATCTCCTTTGTGATTTGTGAAATATGATGCATTGTTGTCAGTGGAATGCACTCAGATGCTAAGATAATCTATGAAAACAGCAGGTTTTCACACAGTGTTTCACACCATGTCTGATGTGTTACACTGACTACTCACACATGCAGAAACGATGATTTCCTCATGTGAAGTGATAACAAATCTCACAGGGAGCTGCGAAAATATTAATGTGATCATTAAAGTTTTGCTGTGAAAACACTAGTGGAATAATCACCACAGAAACAGGACGGAGTTGTTTGGTTTGCAAAAATAACCGAAGCTGGTTTCAATGAAAGAATCAAACAATAGCAGTAAATTCCAACAGCAGGTAAGTGCTAATTCCTGAGCACCTATTTACAAGTATTACCACTAATAAGGCTGATATTGTTGAGTTTGTGTCTTCTAAGGTACTCGTGGATTTTAGCGCTGTGGGCTCATAAAAAAAAAGAAAAGAAAAGAAAATCCCCCATTTACCCAATTTCACCAGCTACGTTTCTTTTTTTCTTTTCTTTTTTACACATATATTTATTAATTTCACAAGTATAACAAGTACAATTGACACTAAAAGGTGAATTTTCCATTTTTCTTCAAAGACACACCCTTTTGTTCCCCCGCCCTCCCCAAACATCCACACTACACAGTCTGTACAGAATCTACAAAATACACAAAACTAAAAATAATAAAGTCCCAAGTGTTTGATACAACATACATTAAATAACGTTAGTGTAGCAGAACAACATGCCACTAGATAAGTCAGGATCCAGGATCCAGTCCGGCCCAAGATAAATTTGCAAATTGCAAAAATTACACTGAAGATATGAATAATTTTAGTTTAGGTTCCACATACAGATAAATATGATCTCAAGTAAAATAACAGCATCATAATCTATAAATAATGACTCCAAATGTTTCTCTTTGTTTTAGTGCAAAAAAGTAACATTAAATCATGAAAGAATTTACATTAACAAACAATAAAATGTAAATAATTGTTTTTAGACATTTCAGGTTAAGTGCAATTTTAACAGCATTCTTCCTGTTACTAAATGTGCTGTTTTAGATCTGATCTGTCATGTACATGTATGAATGATAAATTAAGACATAATACAGTGGTCCCTCATTTATCGCGGGGGTTACGTTCTAAAAATAACCCGCAAGGTGAAATCTGCGAAGTACTCGTCTTTATTTTTTACAATTATTTTACATGTTTTGAGGCTGTAAAACTCCTCACCACACACTTTATACACTTTTCTTAAACAGGCATTAACATTTTCTTACATTTCTGTCTTGTTTAAACACTCTCAAAGTTCAGTTTCGATGATCAGCCTATGAGGTCGAACACAGAAGACATTATTAACAGTGACTCATACATATTCCACAGTTCCTCTGACCGTCCCTCTGCGTGACGCCGCCCTGCTGTAGCGTCATTTTCCGTTGCGGACATTTAAAACCCTTTTTACATCCTTGTTCAAACTTATTGCTGCTGTCGTCCTTCTGTTATTTTCCTCCTTCTTTATGTAATGAACCGAAGATTCATTTATTCCATAATGGCGCCTACAGCCGTGTAACTTCTACCTTCCTTCAGCATGTCCACAAGTGGTTAGCATCTTCCTCTGCCTTTCAGGTTCGACCGCAGGTGCCTTTGTCAGTGCAGAACGTTTCATCGACATTCTGTATGTGTATTCTTGCAAACATACAGCACTTCAGAGTCACACGGATAGGAGAGAACATATATGTACATTTGGCCGAACGCATTCTGTACTGTACAGGAAACACTGCACGGAGGAGATTGATTGACAGTGGCCTACAGTCCCTCAGCCAATCAGGATGCAGAACACAATGCACGTATTCTCCCTAAGCCAATCAGGATGCAGAACACAATGCGCGTATTCTCCTTTAGCCAATCAGGATGCAGAACACAATGCACATTCATACACTGTTAAAAAAAAAAGCAGAAATTGCACTTTAAAAAAAAATCTGTGAAACAGCGAAACCACAAAAGGTGAACCACGATATACCGAGGGACCACTGTATTGCAAAATTTGCTCTTTTTTTCTTAATAAATTAAAATTTTTTCATGTTATTCACATTGTTTTAAAGGATAATTGGTATAATTACATAATAATTGGTTTGGAGTTGACCTTATTTCTATATTATTCTATTATTATGTTATTATTCTACTGCTCCAGCCCACTTCAGATCAAATCTGGCTTAATGTGGCCCCGGAACTAAAATGAGTTTGAGCCCCCTGAGATAGGTATATGTGAATAAGGCATTTACACCATCCATGTACATGTAATTGGGAAAAATAAGTAAATTAATAAATAATACTAACAATAGTAAAGGAAAGAGGGGGAAAAAAAAGGGGGGGAGGGATGCCAGCTACATTTTTTAGTGCACAAATCAGATACTGGGATTATATCTTGCTTCCTCCCTTGAAGAATAGACGAGTGATATTTTTGCATTACTGCTGTGAAATTTGAGCACATCAATTTAGCTTTGCCAGAGGGGAGAGCGCCTTGGTCATCTCCCGTGCAGCTCGTTCCACTCAGTAAGTGTGCCATGGCTTTGAAAGTATTTCCTGCCAGTGCCCATTGAATGAATGAGGTAAAAACGATGACAGGGATATTACACCGACATGCCAACACTAGATCATTGAAAAGTCTTTGCCCCGGGGTCATAAATTAGATTCTAATGATTTTGTCATCCTGTTAAAACAATAACTTTCAAGCCCAGTCTCCTTTTTTCCATCTTCGTACGTTTGATTTATGCTTTTAATTTTTTGATGGCAAGAAATAGTCTGACACTTGTGCCATTATGATGTTGATGGGATGAAATACTGTCACAATTCATTTTCCTTTTCAGATTTAATTAGTTTACTTTAAAATGCCATCCATCATTACGGGTGTAGATGAAATGTAGAGAGTACTGAGAGCAGGGAGTCTTGGCGAGAGGACTATGTTTTACAGTTGACTTCCTGGGAAATAAACGCCGGTTGCATTATTCATGAAGCTCGCCATAACTTTAATCTGATTCTTAATTCTAGACTTTCCTTCTCCGACAATATTTCACGACACTCTTTCCCACTTTCTTTGAAACCTTCATCTTTGCGAATGTGTCTTCAGGTGGATTATCACCGCTGCTGTTGATAGCATCATATTGTATTGCAAATGAGAAGGCAGTATGTCTGAGATCAGATTAGCAGGCAGCTCCATTTAGTGTTCCAGCTTTTCATTAATCAGACGACGAATTGACGGCTCTGTGTCGAAGAAGAACAAGACATTAAAAGACGACATCTTAGTCCTGAAAACAGTCTGCATCCTCAGTCATTTCCATGCATGTTATCATGTCTAAACATCCAGACTCATTTTGTTCACTTGGATTTAGAACCTGTTAAATAGTTTAATATGTTTAACATGCTGTATAATTTGTCATTAGATTTGTTAGGTTGTTGCTCCAAAGGTTTAAACAAATGAGCAAACAAATAATTTATGATACAGAAATGCAGCATGAATTATTAATAATTGTTACTTTTTAAAATCACCTCATAATTTTTACACAATTAATAAAAGTGATAATTTAATGGGTCTTTTAAGGAGTTAATGTAGGTCCACAAGAAAAAGATTAAAATGAGTCTGGTATGGTAATGCTATCCAATTTATGCAGTAGGAATAATATTCTTCACTAGCGGATCTTATTAAATGTCATTATTCTCCAGTGTTACAGTATAACATTAATTAGTAGAAAAGGCAAAGCTAATTGTGAGAGCACTGCCTCATATTTTCTTGTATTTGGTTTTAACACACCGTGAAGTGCATTTATTTATCTTGAAGTGACAGAGTGAACACAGTGCTAGGAATAACTCGGTTTTCTCTAAGCTCTGTATTCACCAAGTTAAACCCTGAGGCTAATGTAATATTACCAAAGATCATGCAAATGACCTTTCAAACTTCTGCCTCTGTTCCTCGCTGCTGTCCTTCCTGCTGCTTTTTTTTTTTTCTTTGCTTCCACAAGAACACGCGCATGTTGCTGCTGGTGGGTAAGTATCTAACATCAGTTTAACGTATCTACCTGATATCAGTAAACCTGTGGTGGTCTGCTTGTTAGTAAGACCTTGGCTTCATATTACACATGGAACACACACACATGCAAATCAATAGTATTGATCAGGGTGATGCTGTATTAATTGGATATTCCTGATAAATACAAACAACATGTCAACCTAGCGTCCACATTCCTCAAGGCTCATGACTATGACATAATCCATCACTTACATAACTACTCCTTAATGGTGACCCCTGACTTTTTGGTCTGGTTGCTAGGCACTATTGTATTACCTTTGAGGGCCAGCTCTAAATGCCACAGGTCACAAGGTTACTGTGCATATATGGTCTTCAGCACCTATTTGTACATCAAAGTGAATGGTGTTTACTGAAAAGGCTCCATCAGATGTCCAAACTAATCCAACTCACACTCCTGGCCCCTGTGCTTTCAGAGGAGGGTTACAGTACATGTAAATATACTTTATGTTGTACGTGAGTGCGATCTGCAGATCAATACAGTTAACTTTACTGTAACATAAAACCTCTGAGCAGCAATAATGATGTGGTTACAGTATGTAGGAGAACACTCTCCACCTCTACAGTATGCATTACACACACACTAATGTATCAGAGAGAGTGAAGACATGCAGCCAGTGTACAGTATGAAACAGGCAGATGGGGAGTACACACTTGTACTGCTTAACAGAGCCGGCCCAAGCCTCCATAGGGCCTGAAGCAAAATTGGATTTGGGGGCCCTCTATTTCGTTTTTTTCCTTTTACATTTTTTCCTCTTCCTCTTTCCTCCTCTTTCTTTTTTCAGCCCCAGAAGGGTACATCCTTTTTTGTGGCATTGTTTGGATTGGAAGTGCTCGTGAGTTGGATGCATAGTGCGCACTACACAGCAGGAGCCACAGGTGCAGTGGAGTTTTCACATTTAAATAGAGGCAGGAAGAATCACTAGGCCTACATCAACAGCACCACAGAATTCATTATTATTATTTTTTGTACAATAGTATAATTTTGATGATTGTATATAAATCATCACCCATGTATGCAAAAGCAATTTTTTTTTTTCTTAATTGCTCTTGGGGCCCCCCCCCGAGTGGCTGCAGGGCCCTAAGCAGGTACTTAGTTTGCTTATGCCTTGGGCCGGCTCTGCTCCTTACAGGGCCTATTTTGCTGGAGGGAGTGTGAAACGTGGAGACTTCACCCATATATTCTGGGACTGTTCAAAAAGGTCCAAACAGAAAAAGGACTGAACAGATCATCATTAGTGTTCCCTTCAAACCAGCACTTTACATCCTGGGTATCGTCCCTGAAGGCATCCAAGATAAAGATTCTAAATATTTATTAAAAATCCTACTTCTGGTAGCGAAAAAGATGAAAACAGTCACACGGTTCCAACCATAGCCACCCAGCATAATGCAGTGGAGAGACAGGGTAAAAAAAAAGGTATTTATTATGGAGAAGATCACAGCATGATTACAGATGAAAACACACTGGTTTCTCAAAAGATGGAAATTATTAATACAAGCGATACCAGAATTCTAGTTACTTTCCCTCTTTGTTTTGTTTTTCTCTGTCTTTTTCTTTTTTCTTTTTATTAAGTTTTGTATGTACAGCATTGGGAGAATGGAACATGAGAACTATGTTACTGAAGTATAAGACAGTGACAGCTAATCAAAATGACAGTCGTTAAAAAAATTGAGATAATGTGAAGCAAATGAAACTGTACCTGATACGCATCTCCTAACTGTATGTTGGATACGTGTCTATATGTGTCAAATACAAAATCAGTTCAAATAAATAAAGAAATAAAAATACAGGGTCTATTTTATCTTACTGTGCTGTTTCAAACACATACAGTATGGAGGACCTCAGTATCTTAGGTTACGTTCAGACTACAGGCAAATGTGGCCCAAATCTGATTATTCTGCCCAAATGTGGCCTGTATCCGATCTGTTAAAGACAGTTTGAACAGTACAAATCCAACATTTTCAAATCTGACCCAGGCCACTTTCATATGTGGTTCTAAATCGGATACATATCTGATATTTTGCAAAGTGACTTCAGTCTGAACAGCCAGGTCACATTTATCTGACCTTTAAGTCAATGAAATGCAACAAACGTCACAATTCTGTGACCCAGGAGAAGAAGCAACGGGAAAAATATATGTACTTCTGTATAGACAGTGTATGCAAGTATTACGTCAGGACCTCTTTTGTGTGTGTGGGTCACTTGAGGTTCACATTCAGTTCATATTTAAAACTGATAGAAGTCGCATTTCATGTGTAATATGAATGAGCACACCAAAAAATAAGATTGCACCAAAAAAATCCAAATTGTGCATTAAGACCTGCTGTGTAAATGTAGACCAAATGCTAATTTTTTTTGGCAATTCTCATTTTGATTTTTCTCTCTCTTAACCTTTTTTTAAGTTATGTATCATCATCTATCATAAAAATCCAGTATTTTCCAATATTTCATTTATTGATCATGTAGTTTAATTATCATACTGAGTTTTCACTTGAGGGTTATTACATCGGAAACACAGAAAACTGAAGAAAAGGTGACTTTTTGAGTCGAATCTAGCATTAACTGAACATAAACCATGTGTCTCCATCCATTGTCATTGATCCAAATCCATGGGTTTTAAGGTGAATCAATGTTGTAGAAGATGACAGTGTTTCCTTGGTAACTACTGAGCCTCTGAATGTCCAAATGAGTTATATCTGATGACCATGAAAAGATGACAAACTATTTTTTACACCAATTATGTACATGCAATGATAGGATTAGTGGCTCAACAGGTTTTAAACATCATATATCAGTAGAGGTTTTTGGTTGCCAGTGGCTGTTTGGGTCTTTATGGGTTAAATAAATGTGATGCTGTCTATTTCTTATTAAATGCTGAAAATCTCTTCATTGAGTGGGAAGGTAAGGGTGATGAAACTGATGGTAAGAGCAGGGCTACAGGATTCATATCCTTCAGGTACAAGAGGGATTAGAGGTACAAAGTAGAGAAGGTTTCTCCAGCAGTATACACCGCACAGGAATATACCTAATGGAAAATTAGCTTTAATATATTGTACCTCTATATGTTTTATGAAGTGACTTAAAGATGAATATAAGTAACAACTTCTGCAAAGCATGTGTTGTTCTTGACAGGGGCTTGTCCTGACGCTGTGAGAACATAATTATCAGCACTTTAAGTCTTGACACTCTTACAAACCTGAACACAGGTTGTTGAAACAGAGTAATTACCATTTCACATCACACTGCATTATTTAGTTTAGTGAAAGCCCTGCTTATGTAAACTGGTGTTTGTACAAGAAAAAGTAAACAGGATATGAAACACAAATATTTTGTTATACTGGTTCCCACTTTAAAGAAGGGTGTATAAAACCATATGCACAGTACGTTCTGTTCTTTTTCTGCTCTATTTACACAAAGGCTAGCTGTAGATATTCTGTTCAAGAGTGTCTGAGAGAGAATAAGGAGAGAAAAAGAGAGAGAGAGAGGACAAAAAGACAGAGGACAGATGAACAGATGTTATCTGACAGGTGCAGTAGGACCAGCTTGGTGTGTGGGCAACTGATATGACAGGGATTTTGCATACACTGTGTGAGGTAATGGTGTGCACTTCAGTACCTGTCAGGACTAAAACCTTATGGTCAGATATAAAACTTTGGGATGGTATGTAGGAGGATTAGTCATGTGGACGTTTCACAGCATCCATCTAATCTGATCACGTCAACAAGAGCGCCTCACCTGGTGTGGAAACTGTAAAAAGTACCTGACAGTGTGTGTTGGAGCTCCCATGGATTTCTTTTTTAGACACGCGTGTATTGTTTATGAGGGAGTTCTGTGTAATAATGCTTGTAAACTCTCAGCTTTTTGTGTAAGTACATGACTCATCCGAATGGAATCAGGGTACAGGGATTTGATGTTTGGATGTGTCAACATTAGACAACTTTTTTTTTTTTTTGGAGCTGGAGCCACATTTTATTGTTTAACCTGCAGCTCTCCTCCTTCATTAGTCTGTCAGCAGAGCAGT
Organism: Ostorhinchus rueppellii; assembly: GCA_030068375.1. Lineage (NCBI taxonomy): Eukaryota > Metazoa > Chordata > Actinopteri > Kurtiformes > Apogonidae > Ostorhinchus > Ostorhinchus rueppellii. Next base: position 37,129,858 of record JAQQZY010000029.1, on the reverse strand, counting down.
TATCCTTTTTTGCTTGTATGTGCTGATTTAGTGTAATTATTTCAAATGGAATGATGACTGGCAGATACTCAGGTTTAAGCTCGGTGTTTATTTAGTGCTTGGTGTGAGTGTGGTTGTTCTCCTGCCTAGTTATAAATATGCCTTGCAGGCAGGCATGTGGCCCCCCTGGTAGGGGGGTGATGACCTGCAGCAACAGGGTCAAGGACAAAAGAGACCCAAGCCACTAGAAGCAGAAAATTAAATTAGGTAACCCACCTGAAATGTAGCTGTTGAGTGAAGTGCAGTGTGTGTGTTCTAAGTTTTGTGTATTTGCGGCATGTGTGTGTTTACAGTAAGTGAGTGAGTGGTTGAGTACTGACAGTTGTGGGTTTGGTGGGTAGGTGGATGATGACAGAGCAAAGGTGCAGAGTGTGATATGCTTTAAGCAGGCAGGTGGGCACTTCTTAGGTAGGCTTAGCTACTAATTCCAGATAAAAGCACAGTGAGCTGTGGTAATGTGAGGCTAAAACCACAAACCCATGCCAAGATCTCAGAGTGTTGTATAGTATGTGAAGATCAGAGACATAATATTTAGGAGAAAAATCCCCAAAGACTCTGCTGTGAAGTGCAATGAAGAGATGAATGATAAACATATGGTAAAATCTACCTGAAACACAATAAATAAGAAAAACAAGTGGTGCCAAGCACAAAAAAACCCCACCCCTTGCATATATTTCACCCATTATAAGTAAATGGGAAGATTTTAAAAATTAATAATAATTTAAAAAAAAAAGAACTTTGACCTACAGTATTGTTCCCAGAATGTAACGAGATCCATTCTGGGTCAGTGGCAATCTATAAAGTCAGTTTGGTATGAATTCAACCAATAGTTTTCCAGCTACAGACATGTGAAATTTTGCCCAGTATAAGTAAATAGCAAAAAAAAAAAAAAAAGATTGAAAAAATGAATACAAAATTTCAACTTTGACCTACTGTTCCCAAAATGTAATGAGATCCGCTCTGGGTCACTGGCGATCTATAAACCAAATTTGGTATGAATTCACCCAATAGTTTTGCTGCTACAGACATTTGAAATTTCACCCATTATAAGTAAATGGGGAAAATTTTTTTTGAAATTCATAAAAACTTGTAACTTTGACCTATTTTTTCCATAATGTAATGAGATCTATTCTGGGTCACTGGCAATCTATAAACCTAATTTGGAAAAAATTCAACAACTAGTTTTGCTGCTCAAGTGTAAAACAAACAAACTGAACCAAAAACAATAGCGCTTGCCTCACCTCCAGAGGGCGGGGTCAGAACTTTAATTATTCACTCCTCACATTCAACATGTTGACATTTGACCAATCAGATGAACTTCCTAAATTAGTCGCTGTGAGTTTATTTGGTAAGTATCATGTTAGTTTATTGTATCATCACAACACTGAACAATGTTTTCACACAGCAGATTTGCAGGTTTTCCTCTTGTTGGAATCTGGCAAAGCTTCATTTCAGCTTTAATGTAATATGAATTTTTTCATTAAAATAATAATTTCATAATTAATATATTTGTGTGGTGTTAAACAGAGAAGCTATAATGCAGTTGTGTGGTTGTGTTAGAATGTGGTCTGCTTGTTTCCAAAAATATTCCATAAATATTGTGAAAAGTAGACGTATACAGAAAAAAAAATTAAATAGGCAAAAAATACATTTACAAAGCCACAAGATTTACTTCAACATTTAATAGACTGGAAATATGTTAGATTAGTCCATATTTTGTGGAAATTGTCTCAGTGAAAATGTGTTGAATGTCATGTACTGTGATTAATAGAATTTAGATTTTTTTTTGATCATTTGAACTGGAAAACAAATGGCAAAAGTTTTCAAGACATGATAAAGCAGTATTACATATATACATTCAGACAGACAGAGACAGACAGACACACATACAGACGGAGACAGACAGACAGACAGAGACAGACGTACATTCATACATCCACACACACACAGACATGCAGACATACATACAGACAGGCAGACAGACACACAAACAGACAGTCAGACACACAAACAGACAGACATGCAGACATACATACAGACATACAGACA
>JAQQZY010000029.1:37080175-37087279 GCA_030068375.1 Ostorhinchus rueppellii | reverse complement strand
TTAGTGAAAGGAAAAACGAATAGCATTTCAACTGCATCGGAGATGTAGAATTCCTCTCGTAACGAAATGTTGCTATGCATAGCCTTGTGACCATGAGTGCGTTGGGAATGCGTCGACTATGCAAGCCCCCTCAACGCTGGTGACCACTATGTTCTGATCTAAACTATAGTAACGGACAATCTCAGTGAAAAGTTAACAAAAAGAGGACACAAAACTAGCCTGTGAACGTTTTATAACACTGCCATCCCATGTCCATTTGTTTTCACGATGTATATATGTTTGGTTTGATTGTGAATCAGAGATGGATCACACTGATGCTCTATAGTTCCTATTTCTGGTTTCCTGCACAGCATGCTGGGAGACGGAACAGGGAAGTTCCACAGTGGAACTGTATAACCTGAACATGTATTTTGCTGTTTTGAAGTAACTATCTGAAGTTGTCACATCATGGAAGCCTTCTTGCACTCTGTTAATCAATTAATTATTCATTTTAATACATTTAAGTCATTAATTTAATTCTTATTGTTATGATGAGTAGGCCCCTACAGTCATTTTTATATAATAATATTTATATGATATATTATGTTATTTATATTATGTTATTTATAATGAATAAAATAAATATCAGAATCAGAATCAAGTTTATTGCCAAGTAATTTGCATTACAGGAATTTTATGAATAATAAAATCAAGTTTAACTATTTTTTTTTTATGTTGCTAGTACGGCCTGTGTTACTAGTGTTTGCAGCACTAATATATTTTTATTTCATATTTATTTTTATGCTGATTATATATTGAATATTTCAGACTCAGAGTTGGCATTTATTTTTTTGGTATTTATTTTATATTTATTTCATATGTTGATTTTTTCGATGTTCAATTTTCAATAAATCGTGTTAAGTTTGTAAGTGTTGTGCGTCCTCTTACTAGTATGATATGTTAGCATGCCAATTAAGGACAATATGATAGCATATTAGTCCTAAAAATCGGCCCAAAAAAATCAGCAGCTCATATCGGCCATCGGCTGACTCTGACCTCTAAATATCGGTATCGGCATCGGCTTTAGAAAAACCCATATTGGTCGACCTCTATACTGGAGTAGCACTGACTTCAGGACTTTTACATGGAATGGAGTCCTTGTACATTGTAGTATTTCTGGTTTTACTCAAATAGAAGTCTTTGTGCCTCACTGGTCTCTCCACCTCTTCATCATTCTCTCAGCGGTAGATACACTTGTAGATGTTATTGGAGTTCATAATGATTTTCTTTATACTTGAGTTGCAAGGATACGGAACATTTCTCTTTAGGTCTGTAACTGAAAACATTTGGAAGCCACAGCTTTACACAACACACTCGCATTTAATACACCTTTGTTCTAAATGGTACTTTCTATAGGTTTATATCCTCTATTACCTTGTATATATCCTTTGAACTTGCCTTTTGTATATTTCAATATTTCTTTGTGGTTTTGTATATTGTCAGTATTTTTCAGTATATATTTATATTTGTGACAGTTTTTATGTACAGTCTTCTTTTTACACTTCAATAATCATCTGCTAAACAGAACAGAGCTGCTAAACTGATTTTCATTGTTTTAGCAAAGGTGAAGACAAACCAACCTGAATGTCAGTCGTTGGCAGAAAAGGTAGCCCAATTGATTGGTTGGCTCTCGTCTTCCCAACATGGTCAAAAAAGTGTGAAGAACACACCAAATCGACTACTGACTTCAGCGTATCTTCTGTGCTTGCATGAGACGTAAAACCGGAAAATGACGGAACATATCTCTAAACACAGAGCTCGTTGTCGTCAGTCAGTGCTGTCAGCAGAGAGAGTTGAGTGACGGAGAAGGGTTGTTGTTGTACTGGTTGAACAGATGGCTAATAATAAGAAGATACTGGCGTTGTCAGGTCTAGGGCTTCTTCTTGTGGAAGAAGAAAGATGTCGCAGGCGAAAAATGAGGAGAAATTGCACTATGCTAACAACGCTAACAGTGTTCACTTCATGGAAGGAATGAAATCCATAGGCAACCCTGACTGGCACAATACAAGTCGTGAATGGCCTATTATTGAAGACAATAATAGTGTGAAGTACCTGTGTTTGCATGGAAACTTCTCATTCATAGATGTTGAATATTCCGGAAAGACTAGCGACAACATTAACAATGACCAATCGCACGGAACACACCAGACTCATGTCACCGACCTCACATCAGACTGCTGAAAATATATAGTTATATAGTTTTGGGTTTTTTGTTTTTTTTACAGGAATATTGAATTTGTCAAAGTTAAAAATTCATGGGCACGAATTACAAAATCATGGGGATGTATAGCAAAACCAAGAATAAAGATTTACACATGCTCTTTTATTTTTATCCCCTTCAGCCCTGTGAATCTGCACTCAAAACTTAAAACTACAACATATTTTTACTTGAAAGTTTCACATAAGATCTGTCTATGCCGTGCTTGAAGGGTAGGTCCCAGTGATGGTTCTAGAACATTTTTTAAATAATTCACTGTTCCATTTTCCTCACTTGCCTGCTCAGTACTGCCTCCAGTGGGAGTTGAGCCCAGTGGAATTATTTAGCATATGCACAGGTGGGCATGATCTAAGGGGGCAATGGTCCAGACTCTCTGTTCTCAACTGAGAATAAGTGGTCTCCATAGTGTAGGAGAGCACTCAGTGTTAACATTTTTGGGACTAAGCCCCGTAAGAAAAAAGAAAACCAAGTGTTAACATTTCCTTTGACAGCAGCCACTGAGCAAGGCATTTGCCACCTCCTGTTTGATTGGTATTACACCCAGAAGGGTGAGGGTCCAGTGTGAAAATTTGCAACTGTGTAAATGCTTTAAAGAAAGCCCTGCCGTGCTGGCTTTCCGAGGCAGATAAAAGCAGACAGTTCCAGTAAAAGAAGATTTGGGCTGCAATGCATCAGTGAAAGAACATTCTTCAGAAAACAGGAAGACAAGGGTTGATAAAAGTGGTGATATTTTTTTTCTTCAATAAAGCTAGAGAAAAACAGCCCATTATCACTGACTTATTACTCCAAGATATACGATAAAAACCTTTATCATGAAGACCTGGAGGAGCTGGGTGTCTTCCCCTGGAGTTATTTGTTCCAAAAGCTTTAAATGGAAAGAGGAAGAATGGCAGCTCTTGCTGTTAGGGGTATGTTGGGAAAGTGAGCATATCTTATTATAAAGAGATGACTGAAGCATCACTTTTCTTTGCGTGTTTGTCTGGATCCCTCACAGCTGTTTGTCTTCCTTATTGTCTGTCTACCTGCTGCTGCTTTGCACATTCTGCTTACCTGCTAGCCTGTTGCTTTTTCTGTATGTGGCTTTTTGCAACTTGTTTCTTTCTCTTTCAAAAAAAAAAAAAAAAGGTAGACATAGCTATAAATAAGGTACAATTTAAAGGAGGGAAAATCAATAGCAGGACATTAGGCCTTACATTTGGAGTCTTACAAGGCTATCCTCCCTTTAATGTGCTGAGAAATTAGACCTACTGCTGATTCATTGAGTGCCTTACTCTCTCAGCTCTCTCTCACTCTTGTGTGTGTATAAATGTAAAATATAGAAGTATGTGTGGTAAAAATGCATGGCATACTTCAGAAATAAAACACAAAACACTGGAAGCTCGTATACAAATGATTAGGCTTGCAAGGCTAAGGCATCAATTTATATGCAGGCTTTGACCCGCATTCATTAAGACAATAAAATGTGAGGACACAATGTTTCTGCTATAGCCGGCTCATTTTCTTTTTCTTGGATGCCTAATTTAGAAGGTTTTGTTGTTGTTGTTGTTGTGGTTTTTTTTTTTGCTTACTTACATGCAGCTCAAACACAGACTCTGTGAAGCTGTTCACTGCAAAATAATACCTTATGTTCATAGTGTACAGCTGCAGACCAAAGGCAGAAGAAATCTGGGAAATAAATTTAAAAAAAAAAGTTTAGCAGTATTTTGCATTTAAATAAATCTAAATAAGCTTTTATTCACTACAAATTAAGTCCTTTGGATGGTGAGTGTTTCTCTAGTTGGCTAAACATCTGGGGTAATTCGTAGTAAATGGTTTTCCATGTGTAACTTCATATAGTTCATAGGCGGTCTAATTACCCTTTTTATTTCTTGCTGTTTGCAGTATAAAGGAGGAGATGTGACTGTCCTCAGTTAAATGTGACCCATTATAGGGCTCTTATAAGGTCAAAACTACAGGCAGTCATTGCATTCTGATTTATTGGTCCATCAAGGCATCATCCCATTTTTGATCCATAAATAATTTTGCTGGTATAATATCCAATAATGACCCCAAATCAGTTGCAGACATTTTCTGCAACGCATGAATGAGATTCGTGATTGTCTTCATGGGACAATCGACTTGCCTTGTAAGGGGTAATTTATGTGCCCAGATTCAAAAGTCACACCCAAAAATGTCTATCTTTAGACATGGAACATCGGTTGTGCTTTCCATTCTGTCAAGGGCATTACAGAGGGATGCAATCACACAGGCAGGAAATTCAGTTTGAAATGAGTTATAACCTGCAGAACACTATAAATCATACCCCCTAAAACTCCACACACCCTGTTTCCCACATGCTCACAAACAGACACAATCCCACATGCATGTTGCAGCAGCCGTTAGTGCATGAGTAGGCACATGGTCACGGTTCCACAGATGCCGCCACATTCACCCACAGCGAGCGTCGAGTGGGAAGAACGAGCAGGGGAAAAGCTAAGACTGCCGGCCGAATTATCCTCAAAATAAAGTAATTACTAGCATACAGTAACTTGTGTAATTGACTTGGTTTCCCGTTACCATTTGCACACCATTTAAAATTCTGGAGGGAAAGTCAATTTCAGAGAAACCACTAAAAGACTGATCAGTGATTAGAGTCAATAACACATCTGCATGGCCACTCATTTGAAGTGCTTATTGAACGGCTTGTTGGGAAAAGTTGGCAAACGGACTTGCATTAAAAAAAAAAAAAAAAAAAAAGTAGCTGGTGCTGTACCTATTCTCCGCTGTATGCTGGCTATATAGTGAGCCTTTCGTGGTTTCTTTTTGTAATGATAGAGTTTTTTGCAATTACTATTTATGGTAACTGTGACTGTAATTGCTTTCCCTAACTCATATCAGGATCATTATCATCAGTCCTCTGTCATTCATACCAGCCATGAATATATATTAGACTGCTCTATTCTATGGGCCTAATTGGAAAAGCATCTACAGTATGAGGCACACACACACACACACACACAAAATGCAATAGAGACAGAGAGTAAATGGAGATTGGGGTTTGGTGGGGGCTTTCTGTGGTACCGTAATTTTATTCAGTGTTTATTATTTTTCACGCAACAGTGAAATTTAAGCCCTTTTTAGGTAGCGCAATAAAAGCAAATTAGTAAAACACGTGGATATTTCATTATGTGGTAGGGGGCCCACAGCAATCCAGCAACTAGCTCCATGTAAGTGAACTAGGACTACAAAATGAAACTATTTTCTTTCTTTCTTTTTTTTTCTATTGTATGCCAGCATCCACTGTGATAAATCCTTTTTGCTTGTTTAGTTAAAGCTTCTTTTGGTTTTCAAACATATTAATAAAAAATCTAATATAATACTGTGTTTACTGTCTCAATAATTACAGTGATACGAGGTTTATTCTGGGAACTAATTGGGTTAGATATGCTTAATATGATAATTTCTTTACACTTTCTAATTGTCTATAATTAACTCTAATGGATTCTTTTAAACCTGATGACAGAAGATTAATGAACTGATGTGCCTCTATGAATACTATATGTGGAGCGAATTTTAAATCTATTCCTGTGATGCATTCTTTAAAAGGTGTGAGGTGCACTGTTATAAAATGTTCACAGAGCCTAATTAAAGTTTCTGAATGTTTTAGTGAATTTACTTAGATAATACAAACCTTAAGTAAAGGTTTTTAAAGTCAAAAAAAAAAAAAAAGGAAGAAAAAATTTAATTTTAAAATTATTTAGGAATATGGAAAGGAGATGGTAGATATGTTTTTGTTGTATTTTTTTCATGTTATGGTGTGAATGCTCAATGCCGTACATATTTAATTTGACTTAAGCAGTGTATTGGGTGCAAAGGATAGGCCAAATGATAAGTTTCTGCTTCTAGCCTATTACTTTTTTTGGTTTTTAGGTTCGTTGCGGTTATTGTACTAAGTGTGCTGATTGACGTAAAAACCAAAAATAACCTCATTCATTCAAACCATATGGGCTTTGTTTCATTAAGGAATCTCCGAAGCAGATCTATAAATTGATCATAAACCCTTAAACCTACTTAATACATCATAGAAAGAACACATTATTTCTTAAATGTGAAAGCATATCCTGGCTCAAACCCAACAGCTTCAATTAGAACTCCTGCTGCGGGCTTAATGTGAACTCCTGATTGAAACTGGCTGTGCTATTGTTAAAGGTTTTTTTTTTTTCTTTTTCACTCTGTAGCTTATAGGAAAAATATTGTAAACATTTTCTATTTCAAACAGATGATTTGTATTTGAGCTGCAAGAACACAACACATCCACCCAATGCACATAAACAGCAATAACACCATACCACATACATATAAATCCCTAATCACATGCAGCACTGTTTTATGAGACGTACTCGGATCCAGTGCGCCGCACAGTGAGCACCTTCTTTTATTTTTTCAAGAACAAAATATTCAGGCTTTTATTTGGACTTTAACAAGGCACGACAACAAATTAGGTTTTATTACAGAAACAGAACCCAGACAACTTTGGAAACTTCGGCCTTGGGAGCCTTTTGTTTTGCCAGCGGGCGTTGGGTACTCGATGAATCTGGTGATCACACATGCTGTTAAAGCACGAAAGCTAATTACTGATATTCATGGTCCTCAACTCACTGAGATTAACACTCACAAAAGAAGACGGACGCTGTGGTAAAAGCACTCCTCAGCCTCCCTGCTGGGTCTGCCGCATACAGTATGTGTAATTAGAAGATGTGAATACTTATTATCTGGAGGAGGATGACTCTTTCAGTGTTTATTTCACACTGAAAATTGGTTTCCTTACCTAAAAAAATGAAGCATCATGAAAGCATCGCTGTCGAAGT
>JAQQZY010000029.1:37057675-37077675 GCA_030068375.1 Ostorhinchus rueppellii | reverse complement strand
ACTGGGTTTATGGTTGGTTAATGAAAGATTTTGCTGAATAAGTCAGTTTTTCTTCAGTTTTCATTGTTTTTAATAAAAACAATGCTCAGCTTTAATCTGAGCTGTCGTGAACGTCTGCATGATCAGTAAATTAAATACAGGAAAATACCTCATGTTCACTGAAAAAACATGAATTCAGAGGGTAATATCATAATAAATGGTGATACTTCGCTTAAGAAAAGATAAATATAGAGAAAAAAATATTTTGGACCTGGCAAAAGTAGCACTGGGTTTTTATGGGTTCAAATGAATTCTTAATCACTAAAAACACATTTATCTTGGTTAATGATTGATTAAAACATGGTAGCTGCAGTCTTAGACTGTAATATTCATATTTATAGAAGTAAAAAGTTTGTGAAACACACAAGATGTACATTTCATTCACTCCAAAAGAGTACAGTACGCTCCCACTTTTCAGCATGGCTTATTGTTTTCAATTAGGCCCTGAAAAGCATTCTGTCGTGGTCAATCACAGACATCTATTATTTCATTAGGCACCATTAACTATGGCGGTCTGGGCAGAAAAGTTCAAAGCTTTTAGCATTTAGAGCATTATTAAATGTTTTCAACATGCCTGTTTACTAGTAATCGTTATAATGCATCCTCAACATCCATCAGTGCGATGCAGCATTACATTTCTTCAATCAGACCCTGAAGAATCCATTTGGCCATTATTCCTAGAGGCCTACACAAACTTGTGTCTAATGTCAAACTAAAACAAGTGATTGAGTTAAGTGAATTAATTCCAAAAGTTTGTGTTTCTGTGGGAGTCCCCTTAGTGGAATACCAGAAGTATGTGACCTTCCATCTGCAGCCGGCCGGCGTTGGGTTCTGCGGTGTGTTTGTTCAAGCCTCTCTTATCTTCTGTCCAAAATGAAAAATAAAAAGAAGCGGTTCTAAGATCCAAAGTAATCTTGCAGCCTGTCCTCTCTGATACTTATCTGTGGTTGAAACATGTTTCTAGTTAATTCAAACCAGGGAAAGGTGGACAGGAGAAGACGGGGGCACGCAAAAATACCAAAGAGAAACATGATCTAAATGCTTATTAATTTTTGAAGGGGAATAAACATATGGGACGAAACTTTCAACCCTGTGTTCATTTAACCGTGAAAGTATAGAGGATACTCATCTTTTTGCAGCTTAATAAAAGCCACCTTACTGCAGCTTAAGAGATGTTATCCACCCTCCTTTTTTTTTTTTTTTTTTCAATTTATCATCGACTAAAAAGCTTAGGCCATGAGGAATCATTGACTGTGCAGATATGTCTATTCAGAAATTTCATGGCATTACTGTAGCGTGAAAAAGCAGACAGGGCATAAATCAAAACCATATGGACTGAATCTAAAAGAAACTATGACTGCTGCATTATTATATTTGGAATTCATCTGCGGGATGTGCTGTGAAATAAACATATATTGCAGAATTAAATTAACCTTACAACCTAGACCTATAAATCCAAATAGACCGTGTTCTGAAAATCGCAGCTAAACCTCGTACATGAAATGATGAACATTAAACACAGGAAAGGTCGTCAGCGCCACATGTGGTGTCTGTTTTAGTTTTGAGACGTGGAATGAAACGGAGGGAAGCAGAAGACAGGAAGGCAGACGGAGGGAGGTCCTGCGAGTGTAAACTAGAGCACAAATATCTCTTACCTCTTGGGGGAGACAAAACGTGGTGTAACTTCATCTCATTCCCTCTCTTTTCAGTGTGCGAGCAGCGGCAGAACTCAACTATCATTCACTTCCTCTGCACCCGCCCACCCCGGTAGACGGATTCTGATGTCAGAAAGAGGCGTGAATCTTAACTCAATCTGCCGTTTGCTGGAGACCGTGGGATCTCCAAGAGGTCAGTGCCACCGCCTGCCATCCTGCCACCTCAAATGACAATAAATGACGGCAATAGCAGGAGGAACCATAAAGCCTTATCAGATTAGAAACACAATGAAACCGTGACATATTACTTTGTGCTAAACACCACAATGGGAAAAGTCAGCGATAGCATTTTGCAAGAGTTTTACTGCTGTTTTATTGCTTGCCGTTGTTTATTTTTCACAAGCTCTCTGTGGTCTCCAGGACAGATCTCCCTAGTCTATGTTTATTCCTTCCCTCCCTTTTGTTTGTTGATAATCTGAAACGAACATGCTTACACACTCCTCTGTTGGTTTGCGTTTTTCTGCTTGTGTGCGAGTTACCATCCTGGGAAACATAAATGGCATCCCCCCATCGCTCATGTGTATTTGATAAAAATCTTCCTGGTCTCTCTCCATTTGTCGGCAGCCGCTAACCAGCTCCAGCCCCGGCTTCAGCTGCCTCCCATTTTATCATGCAGGCTCTAATCAAAGCCAGGTCTGTCTGGACATAAAATTGCACATACACACTCACATGCATGTGCACATACAAACATGACTGCACACACTTGCATGTCTTTAATGTCCTCTAATATGGTTTCAGTTGTCTATTGCAGCTATAAAAATACTAACGGTATTCCATTGTGAACAATAAAATGTTTTGCCCATAGGGATATGTAAAACTGAGCGAACGACATGATTTTAGCCTGAACTGTGATTTCAGCATTCTTTAACATTTCTGTAAACGCTGCCCACAGGAAATCTGTTACACTGAGCCGCTTGTCCCGTGTGCATTACAAGATTATTTACAACAAATCTGCCTGGGGTGTCTATGTAATTTTCTGGCCATATAGTCACTCATATATTATAATACGAATTCAAAATTACTACAGTATGCACAGGGAGTCTAAAGTAGGGGAAAATCTGTTTTCTATTTGGAGTAATTGATGTGAGGCATTTTAGTATATTAACATTGAGCTGATTGTGAATACACACAAACCTAATGGACATATCGGGCTCAAGCTTTCACTCGCCGTATGTTTAGAGAGGTTTATGAAGTGTAAATTTAAATAAGATAAATTCCAACACCTCTTCACCACATGTGGCTTTCACTCTCCTTATGTCTTCGCTTTGTGAAGGAAGTCCCAGCCGTTAAACACACCAGGCCAGGAGGTTGCGGGGGTCAACCTCTCTGCTGTTGGCAGATTCAGAGGCCCAGCTCGAGAACAGACGGGCAACAGATTTTTATCAGTCTTTCTGGAGAGCACCTGGATTAGGTGAACACCCCCTCACACATACACATGCACTACAGCGCTGGAGTGAATGGCAGGCCTTTTCAGATCTGTGAACCTCTGCATATCTGCGTGGGTGTAGCTGCATACGTGTGTGTCGTATAAGAAGAGAAGCGCAAAGGGTTCCCTATACATCCACATCACTTTTTGCTGCGATTCTTTTAAACTGGCAACATTTAATTTGGCAACACCGTATTTTGCAGCTTTGCCAATAAAGCATAATTGAATGAAACTGAATAGAGTGCGAGTGGGTATAGAGAGAACCGTAAAAGTAGTTCTCACATTTACTGTGGACATAATTTCCAACAGACAGGTCATTTACAGCTCTCTATTCAGTCCAGCCCACAGGAGCTCATTTAGATGCTGTTTTAAATTCTTCTCCATTTGATTCAAATTAAAGGAGAATACCATTAAATCTATGAATGATGTTACAGGTTTAAGGCAGGATGCACACCCCCGATCCCCCTTTTTTTTTTAATGTTGCAGCCTATCAAGACAGAGTTGCGAATGTTTTTCTAATTCAGCACGTGGGCTCCAGAATACCATATTTTGATGTAACGTTCACAGATATTCCAGCTTAAATATTTATGGCTGCATAAATTCTTGCAGCTGGAGGTGGTGGGTTTTTTTTGTTTTTTTTTTTTTTTTTGTATGGATTTTAGTGCTGGTATTTATGTTCAGCACTAAGCTCTTGGGAGATTTGGACATATTGCATTGTCCAAACAAACATTCAGACTCATGTTAAAATAAAATATAAATCACTGTAGTTAAATAAATATGTGCATGATATTCCTTAAAAATATTCCTTTAACCAGGGTATGTACTTTTTTCTCCTTGCTTTTTTTCTCATGCTGCCTTTTGTTCTTCACACTCAGCATATTAAACTGATGTCATATTTCAGCTTTACTGTTTCTGCTATGCTTATTCTGTACATGCTGTAACCTATTTGTGCATTATTCAGTACTTTTGCACCCACTGTGTTGTTAGATTTGCATTTCTACAAAATGTGAATGATGTTACTTGCATTTTGAGAAACGCTGAGGATAAAAATAGCTCAACTAATATTACATTAGGACATTCCATTCCATTTTCTCCTTTAAATTAACAGTACTTGGATTGTTTTACTTGTTTACGGCTTATCATCTCAATGTGAGATAAATAGTTAGTGAGGGAAATGCCTCTTTGCTGCAGGGAGGCGAACGCTTGAATAATAACAAATCTTTAAGAGGAGGAGCTGGCAGTGGGGAGGTCTCACTCTGAAAACCATTAAAAAGGCATTAATTTTTATTTATTGGTGCACAGTAACCAGCTAATTTCCCTTTAATATTACAGAGCTAACACTATACTTTAATATACATATGTATGTGTGGGGTAATTTATGGATCATGAAGCATCTATGCATGCAATTTGCTTTTTTCTCTGGGTGTGTATGTGTGTGCAGTATTATTTGTTGTAATTGTAACTCCATGTAGACCCCCCTAACCTCCCCACACTCATTCACAAGCACACACACACACACACACACTCAGAGACCATAGATCTGGGCCAGGGGTGAGCAAGCTTTAGCTGTTTGCTTAAGCCTTGACTTTATTGGGTGGCAGGAGTCGCCTCCCCTTTTCTCACCATTAATCTTTTGGAACGTTTCTACGCTGTGAGATCCTGTTCTCACAATTCTGATCTAAATTTATTCTTAGGAACATTTTTTGTGGCTGTGATTTGGCAAACAGCAAGGTGCATAGGGAGCTTTCAGAGAAAAATGCTCTCACTGCTTTTTTTTTTTTCCTTTTTTTTTTAACTAAGTAAATAAGGCAATGAACTATTCTACCATATAATGAGTCATATCTTATGCTCAAATACTTTCCACAGGACCTGGGGTTTAATATGCACAGGGATTTGAAATAATAATTATAAAAAATTGTCTATTTTGCTACTTTAAATCAAGACTTTTTAGACATGTGGAAATTGATGCTTTTTACATTACTGGCAACGGAAACAGTGGTTTGGCTGAAAAGAAAAAGTGAATTATTATATGTATAGAGATGATCCAGGGATGACTATAGGTGAGACTATAGGTAAGTAGGTAAGAAAAAGTGATGTTTTCGATAACTTTACTGCACACTAATCAGCCTGACAACTTCGAAGGTCGAGCCACTGCTGTTTTGTGGCTTCAGTACTGAAAGAAAAACACAACCCACTTAAATAATCATGACGGATCACTGCTTATGCGAAGTAGATCTTGAATTTATGACTTTTCAGTGAAATAGCGTAAAGTACGGCCGGTGAACTTTATCTGCAGCTATCACTGGAAACAATATCACAGCATTTGTTGAAAGACAGGTTACTCTGAGCCAAAGGTATTCCTCTCATGTATCTCCTAGTGTTCAGAATATTCATTACACGAGTGCCTCATCTGCAACAAAAACAATGATGCCGTTATTTACTTTCACCTCTTATTCAAATCAAAAATGTCTGTTTAACCTGTGTGTTTTGTTGTGTTATTAGCATATACCATCGCAATTATATTAGCATACAGAAAAGCAGTTCGGCTCCGAAGAACACAAAGTATGCAGAAATTGAAAAGTGCTTATAATAATTGTAGTATTCTTGGCACACTGGATTCAGTATAGAGTAAAGCGAGATGGAAAAATGCTGGAAAATGCACGTTTTCAACTACGACGACCATTATGAAATATAAGGCCCCAAAAAATATGTATGTATATATATATATATATATATATATATATATATACACACACACATGTATGTTGACCACAAAAGTGATCTGATAGAGCAGTGTTTGAGTGTGAGGGAGGATATGAACAGTCTGGCACCGACTGTGCTCTAGGCATCACGCCGGGCTGTCTGCTTGATAACAGATCAGATCTAGAGCTGAAAAACAGAATTTGACAAAGAGGCTTTGCAAACAGTGCTGTCCATGCACTGCTTAGGAAAACCTGTGTAAAGACAATGGCTGGAAAATCCTTGTAAGCAGAAACACAGAGCAGTACCATTTCCAGCCATTGTTTTCTCCCTTGAAACTGTTCACAGAAATTTCACTTTCATTACAAGCGGTATTTGTTCGAGGCCAGATGATGCAGTTTAAAGCCAGCTGTTTACTATTGTCTTCTTAAGGACGTAACAGATGAAGAGCACTACAAAATACCCACTCAGAACCTGTGGACCTGTGGTGCATATTACAGCCTGTTGCTTGTTTTGCCATGTGTTTTATGATATGTCAACTTGTGTTTATTCCACTTCCTAGCCTTCTAAACATTAAATTTTATCAGCTGTAAACAGAATCACCCCTTGTTTGGGCTTCAAGAATGCATGTTGTTTGTACATGCAGTGCTTTTACTGTTTACTCTGGCTTGCGTTACAGGTAGTCTTGATTAAAACCCAATGGGATCATTTTTATGACCTCATTTTTCAGATAAACTCATTTCATGGTTTGAAATTTCCCTAACAATCTTGTTTTAGTTATTAAGAATGTGCCACAGACGGATAAAGCAGATGCACTGTCTGGTAGAGTTGTTTGCTTTTGGATTTTTCTCGGACTTTCGGTGGGATCATTGAACCCATTTCGATTCTACCTATATGTGATATTAACATTTTATGTATAGTTTCTCAGGTCTTGCTTTCTGATGTTTTTAGCACATTGGGGAGATTGTTTTCCATTTCTGCTTTTTGCATCCTTTAGGTAAATACACTGCAAAAATCCAACTTGTATATTTTGGCCTAAACAGTAATAGAAGTTGGTAAAACTTGGAAATATAAATTATTGATTTCTAAGGCAATTTCGTGAGTTGGCACAACAAAGCAAGCCAGTTTTGTGCTTCAAAACAATTTGGCAAGTTGTTAATATTTATATTTTTAAGTCGGGGTTCAATACAAGGAACAACAAGGGACAACAGTACTGCTAACTCTTATTTTTTTTGTTGTGAAATGCTGTTTTATTGGCACTTTTCACTTGAAGTCTCATTGCGGCTGTGCTGCCTCAAGCTAGAGTCCACACAGGTAAGTTTTAACCAACCTGTAAATAAATAAGTTAAAATGAAACAGGAATTGTGATCTGAGGCCTGCCCTAGCCCCAATACACAGTCTGAAGTTACCAGGTCATCAACAAATCAAACAGAATGACACTTAATGTGACGGGTTGTGGGGATGTTCCCACTTTGCTCTGTGCATGTTTGATGTTCTGTGTTCTGTTCATGGGGTTATTGTGTTTATGGGAGTTTAGGTGAGTGTGTGGGCGTGGCAATAGTTTATCTGGCATTTTACGTTCATGTTTTCTGAAGTGAGACTTTACATCAGGGGTGTCAAACTCATTTTAGCTCAGGGGTCATATTTGATCTGCTGTGGGCCAGAGCAGTAGAATAATAATATAAAAACCTATAAATAAGGACAACTCCAAGTTTTTCTCTTTTAGTACAATAAGAACATTAAATTGTGAAAAAAAAAATCAGGAAAAAAAAAAAAGAAATTTCTCAAGAAAAAGTACAGTTTGAACACTATTATACCTCAATTTTGTATTTCATTTGTACATGTACATTACAGACAATGTTACAGAAACATTTGGAAATGGGCATAATATTGTTGAAATTTTGGAATTTGGAACTAAAATAAGAATAATTTCAGTTTTATTATGTGCTAATTTATTATTAATACGACTTACAAATCGGATCTACAAATGCACGTAACTTTTAGTTACATCCAGAATATTGTTAAAATTATACTTCATTTTCAGGCTGTTCCTATTTTATTGTTAAAGGGTTATTATACTGTCATTTTAGTGAACGTGGCCCCTGAACTAAAACGACTTCAACACCCTTGACTGTTTATATCTTCGATGTAATTTTTGCACTTTTATAAAATGATGCTGCAGGCTGGATTTCAAACTTTGGTGGGCTGCTTTTGGCCCACGGGCCGCATGTTTTGACACTTGTGCTTTACATGCATTGACCACTTTCTGGGGTTTAGTGGACTGTTTTCGGCGGGCAGCGACTTGTCAAAATAAAAGCATTATTTGTACAGTAAGAGTGTAGACATTATAAGCAACTTCCTGGTCTCACAACTGCAGTGCTATTAATTAATGTGGACCCCCTAGTAACTGTGGGGCCCCTGTAGACGGCTTGGTGCACTTATTGTAAATCGTCTTTGAGTACCTGGAAACGTGCTATGTAAAGCCAACCTTCTTCTTCTTCTTCTTCTTCTTCTTCTTTGTCTTCGTCTTCTTCGTATTCATCTTCTTCTTCTTCGTATTCGTCTTCTTCTTCGTATTCTTCGTATTCGTCTTCTTCGTATTCTTCTTCGTATTGATATTTTTCATATTCTTCTTCTTCGTATTCTTCTTCATCTTCTTTGTATTCGTCTTCTTTGTATTCGTCTTCTTCGTATTCGTCTTCTTCTTCGTATTCTTCTTCATCTTCTTTGTATTCGTCTTCTTCGTATTCTTCATATTCTTCTTTGTATTCGTATTCATATTCTTCTTCGTATTCGTATTCAACTTCTTCGTCTTCTTCTTCGTATTCTTCTTCGGATTCTTCGTATTCGTCTTCTTCGTATTCGTATTCTTCTTCGTATTCATATTCTTCATATTCTTCTTCTTCGTATTCTTCTTCTTCGTATTCTTCTTCATCTTCTTCTTCGTATTCGTCTTCTTCGTATTCTTCATATTCTTCTTCGTATTTGTATTCATATTCTTTGTATTCTTCTTTGTATTCTTCTTCGTATTCTTCTCTTTGTATTCTTCTTCTTCTTCGTGTTCTTCGTTTTCATATTCTTCTTTGTCTTCGTCTTTGTATTCGTCTTCTTCGTATTCGTATTCTTCTTCGTATTATTAAGGTTTATAACTTAGTACAACTTACAGTTGAGTTGACAAAAATCAGAATTCAGACTCAAGCACACTGAAAAATAAAATTTAAAATATTTAGTTTAATTGCCCAACTTAAGATTTTATTGAAATTTGTTGCCTTGAAATTTGGAGTTTACTCATGTTTTCTTTCTCTTTTTTTTTTTTTTTTGCAGTGTAGATGCCAAGGTTTGCAGAATTCATATGAAACTTTGAAATAATGGCCAGAATAGTGCACAAGACTGAGTTCGATTCAATGCAGAGCTGAGTCATGGGTACAGACCTTACAGGCATCAAGCTGGGGTGAATAACTTTTATTGCCTTTTTTTTTTTTTTTCTGGGAATGGCTGTGAATAAGCTGTCTGACAAGGGAATTGGTAATGCTGAAAAGAAAATTTGATACAGCAGTCAGTCTATCATGGTTCTAGATGGTAAACTCTTGAGGTAAGACATATCACTGCCCACATTTACATTTATCCATGCACTTTAGATGAGTTTTAGACAAAATGACAGTCATAATGCTTCCATTACAGGTGTATGTGCCCAAGCTCACACAAACTGCATAGGTGTGGGATGGAACAACCTCAGAAATGGAAGCTTTACACGTACAGATTGGAATGAAAGGACAACTTCTCACTTTGATTGCTGTCTTAGGTTCCCAGACATGCCTCTCTTGGTGCTTCGACGTCTAGGTTAAAGACAAAAATTGATTTGTACTGTACTGTCTGTGCCCAGTAGCTGTGGACTGCCATGCTTGAGGAGTTTAAACTGCTAAAGTCTGCACTGTTCTTTAAAACCAAAATCCCAAACTCCTTCCATAACTTGCTTTAAAATGTACAATGGAAAATACATGGAAGTATTTTAGTACGGTATATTCTCTGTCATATATTTTTTTTTTCTATTTGGAGACGCATCATTACACTATCATCAATTAGGGTACATCAGTTTCCATTAGTCAAATATGCACAACAATGCTAAACCAGTTTTTTTTTTAGAATATAGAACAAATAATAGAGGGAAAGAAAGAAAAAAAAAAGGTGGGCGGGAGGAGAAGGCAATTGCCACTTCTTCCACAACAGATTAAGACACATAAAGGTCCTTCGTCATATTTTTATACACACAATCAGTATCACATGCACACACCTCAGTCCACATATAAAGATTTAAATTAATTACTCCTAATAACTTTTAATACCGTTACATGTGCTTACTTCATTAGCAAACTCTATTACTTTTACAAATTTAGTGGCAAGATATCACATTACGGATAATGGATATGGATAATGTCAAAATACATTATCCATCAGGTATATAATTAACACTTGGCGCAGTCCATTAATATTATAATTAGCTGTTTTATTAACAGCCATCTGATCACAGGTGCTTTCTGCTCATGACTGGTTTGGTGATTATTTTATTTTACTGTGACCAACTCCTTTCCCCTGAACCAGTGTCTTAGTCAGGACATTAGCTTCTGAGGGTCAAGAAGGGAACAGTAGGTACAGTAAGGAACGTGTTACTTATCTGTCATTCTAAAGAGTTCCTGCTTGGTTTTCACACTTCCATTTCAGTGCTGACTAATGTTCATCAGAAGCACACTTATATGCAGGCTTTAATGTAAGTTAGGGGGTTTAGAGCCACAAGATCACTTCTATATATACTGTAAAGCCTTCAGCTTCCTTCAGTGGCACTTATCTAACTGACACCATGCTTGGATAGTCCTTTACAGCCATTACAAATTTAATGTGAATGTGTTTAATCCATAAAGACAACAAGCATTTCCTTACTTTAGTTAAAAGTGCTGATATAGTCTCAATTTTGATGACTCTCAGAAGACTGATCTACTTTATTGGACAAATATGTAGATATTTTCAAGAATTTGAATCGGTTCAAATCGGCTCTCAAAGGGCTTTTATATACAGTGTAAGAAGGAAACAGACAAACATGAAGATAAGCTCAAGAAGTAGAAAAGGAAAACATATCATACAGTACAGTGCTTAACAAATGCATTAGACCACCTGTCACAAAAACATAAATAACTTCATAGTTTATCAAAAACTTGTTTCAAATGACCAATTTCATTGTTATTCATAAAGAAAATGACCAGTTGGAATAACAAAATAGTCCTTGTTGACAAATAATAACCATAAATGTCAGTATTTTGTGTGACCACCTTTGGTACAGATAACAGCCAGCATTCTTGCTGCCAAAATTAGAACCAAACAAAGTGAAGCAGCATTTAGTTCTTCTGCTTCTCACCTGTGGAATACCTGAGGTCTGCTCAAACTGTCAGCTCATTTAAACCAGGACTGAAAACATTATTATTTACTGCAGCTTTCTGTTAAACTCTTAAATAATGTCTTTCAAATCAACTTTAAAATCACATGTTATTGCTGATTTTAATGTTGTTCTTTATGGGTTTTTTTTATGTTTTTACATTTTATATCTTAATTTTCTCTTTTTATTCCTCTCTTGTAATGCTTTTATGTTTTATGTGAAGCACTTTGAATTGTCCTGTACATGAAATGTGCTATACAAATAAACTTCCCCTGCCTTACCTTGCCATTGTTTTTATGTAGTTTTACACAGGAATGCAAGATAATAACCAGAATTGTGCAACTTCATAAAAATAGTCATTTGCTGCTGCATTTCCCTTTGCATTTTTGGAAACCATTAAACTGGAAAATTTACGGATAGCAACAATAGTTCTATTTTAGCATTAAAGATATGGTTTTGATAAAAAGATCTTGCATATACTGGTGGATTAACCATTATAGAAACATAAAAAGAGAATTCGGTAAACAGAAATACTGTTGAATTATGGCAGCAGTGGTAAACACCTTATACTGGGTAGAGCTGGAAGAATACATTTGTTAAACACTGTATATATAAGGTAAAGGTTTGCTAAAATGCATATCAAATGAAGGAAAGCTTGAAGTACATGCACTTGTGGAAACACTTGTGTATAGATTGTACACTACTCTCCAAACTCTTCACTGTCTATTAGTATTGACCCTGAAAGTGGAAAACAAGACCCTTCATACAGAATATTGATGCTAGTAAAGCGGTGTACAGGGTGATTTGTGCTGCACATGCTTCCTCATTGATTGTTTATTACAGCTGCATAGTTTGAAAAAAAGACTTCATCCATCACCCAACCGTAATGAGTTTCTACATGCAGACTCAATTCAGGGTCTTGGCATCCCAATTGGGATGTCGGTAAAAAAGACAAAGATTGAGCAGCAATCATAGCTTATGTGATTCCACTGCAGGACGGAGAAGAAAAAGAGTTTGATGCTAAATGAAGGGCGGTTGAAAGAGGCGGGGACGTAGGTGGAGGGGTGGTCACCATTTGGTCCAGCTGTAGACCTTAAGCTACCGTCAAGCCTCCCTCACCCTACGGGGCAAATGCTGGATCAATGATAGTGCTTTATCACATGGTGGCAAAGACTAATGCGCTTGCGTTACAATGCAGAAGTCCTGGTGTGAGCTATGCATGTACACTAATGAGCTGTGCTGCTGTATGTTGTCGTGGTGATTAGCATCTCTTCTGGACATTGATTCCAGCAGGGTAAAAACAGGAACGAAGGAGGAAAACAACGACGACAACAACAACAACAACAACAACAACAACAGCAGCAGCAGAACAGCATGGCGTTCTACCCTGGCATCACACCAGGAAGTTCAAGGTCCTAGCAGGGATGTACTCTGAAGCTACAGAGCATTCTGTGGGCCCTCATTTGAATGACCTCCAAATAATTATTTAATTTTTTTTCCTTCTGGATGAATGTAAATCCCCACATTGAAAATGGGAATTATTCACAGCTGTTTTTGCTTGGGAAATTTTGGCTCCTGCCTATAAGCGGGAAGCCAAAGATGGGTTGTGTCCTGACAGCTAATGATAACAAAACTGAGTACCCCCTTGCCCCCTCAGGACACATGCTACAGCCAGATGTGTTTTGACTGTGCTCATGAAAATTTGTCAGCTAAATCCAATATGTAGAGCTACATGGGTAGCCATGTTGGACTGCATAGAGTGAATGAACTAAAGTGAGTAAATCGCCCATGCTGATCAATACCCGAACAGCAGTGTGAAGCAGCTTCACAAAGCTCTCAATGGACATGTTAAGAGAGGTTTGTCTTTATCACATGATGTGTGCTCATGGTTTGATGTCCCATTTCTTAAATACACAAGCATGAACTGAAGAGATAAAAAGGTTCCCAAATCATATCTGATGCAATTACGGAGCAGCTTTCAAGATAAGATAGGAAAAGATAAAATTTTAATCATCTCTTTGGGGACGAGGTTATTAGAGCAACAATGAGCACTATACCAATATTCCACATCAGTGGAATGAGAGTATATGAACAGAGGGAATACAATATAATAAGGATAAAGCAATTCTAAATTTTCTGCAATTCAGAATAAAATAGTGCAGACAGAAAATATTTTTAACTTTAGAAAAAACTGTCTTGCATGGGAAATTTATATGCAGGAATTTCCTGTTTGCTTGTGTTATATTTGGTCTGTAGAATTTAGGCTGCCAACCAAGACACCGATGAAACTGGATTTTTCCTCAGTGTGTATTGTGTACATTGACAGTAACATAGATAGTAGGAAGGCAGAATCAAATGAGCTTTGCATGTTTTGCTGCAGAGACACAACAGGCCTGTTGTACACAGTCTGTCATTTGCAATCTGGTCGATCTGCAATGAATAGCCTGTTCCGCAGGGCTGCCTCCAGAGAATGGAAGCTCATAGAGCTCTGAAGCCTAAAACAACAGAGAGGAATCTCTCATATTGTATCTCTGGGTATAAATTTACATTTCTAATTTCTCTGGCGTTTAGCAGGCAGCCCCACAGGCCAATACAGATGTCTCTGGCAATGACCTAACTCTTCATTAATATGTATGCTGACAACCAACCAAAAAGAATAATAAAATTGCTCCTCTCCAGTTACAGTTTCTCCCTGCTCCCAGAGCACCAAAGAAAGTGAAAAGCTGTCCAAGTGCACATCATGAGTTCCCCTCTCCTCTCATCTCCTTGGTTCTTCTCCCCTATCCATCTGTACCAAGTGGGGTGGTCAGTTCTTATTAAGAGACATTTAAAGAGGATCCTTTACCCGCTTCTCCTTTAATGTAATTGTTTAAGTATCAGAGCTCACATCATACCATGTCAGAGAGGCAACCTTCTTTGTTGGAAAGGAGGAAACAGTGATGTGATTGTTCTGTGTTCCTCTTTTTTCTTCGGTCACATCTTAGACAAGTTAACCTCTTTAATTAAGAGTACTTAGCTGTGTGGGCCCGGATGGGGCAGGAAGCGATTGTTGAGACCCTGCCAAGCTGGATCGGGTTTCTCGGCGGCCAGTGCTTCCAGCCAAGGCTGAATGGGAGGCTGGCTTGTCAGCAGATGCTGTGCTCAGGGATCAGTGTCTCTCTGTTGGGTTACAAGAGCCCTTTTCCTCAAGACAAGAGAGGGAAAAAACACAGAGGACGAGTAAAGGGTGTAGTGGCGAAACAAGCATGAAGGGAAACTTGTATTGTGAGATATGTGCTCTGATGTTAGAAACTCAATACTTGGCATACTCTGTCAGTTTGTTTCTGGCCCAGTGAGCATGTCAGCATAGCATTGTCCTCTGTCGGGATATCATCAGTAGTGCAGTATATCAAAATCTTCTTAAGAGTACGACACAAGCCAGTCACTTAGCGTCCAGACAGGGACTTTGACCAAAAAGCTTTAGAGTTGTAGAGCAGTGGAAAAACACAGCTTTAATACTACTTAGACGTACTTTGGGGCGAAATAAGAAAACACAGCTCGTAGAGAGAAATTAGATGTTTTTGTTTAACTCTCCATCATACTGGAGCTAATACGTGTTGAGTGGACCACACTTACATGGCTGTCAGAAATAAAGATGAATAGTTAGCGTCCATAAAAGATGTGTTGAGTTGTTTTGAATGTTTCATCTCACATAAGTCCCATATAATGAATCACAGCTCTAAGTCTTCAGTTCCGGCAATAATAAGATCCAGCCTGCTGTGTTTGCATGGTAATTTCATCCAACGTCTAACCCTAAATGAATACATACGTCATGTGGTTTACATGCTGTATCTGTATTAGTTTCTCCAGAGCTCCAAAGAAAGACGCCTCTAATTTCAGTTTTTGATATCCTAAGTATGCTTTATGCTTGTGGTGGCATGGAATGTTCTAAGGGGACAACCCCATAATCTCTGTGTTTATTGGTCTGTTTGCCAGACACTGGAGTGGAGTGGGACGACTGCCCTCTGAAACTTTCCAGTGTAGAAAGAGAAATAGCATGATACAGTTAGAGGTAAAATGCAAAATGTGCCATTAGAGCACAAACTGTATAATGCACTTAATACAAGTGAGATCAGTTTGTGGGTTTTATTCAGTGTATATGATTTTAGAGTAATTTAGAATGGCTGAAATACTTATTAATGAGTAAAAACAGAAACATTTAGACTGTATATTACTTATTTAGTATTACTTTTTCTTTTATTGTCAACCACTTTGGAGTATCAGCTGCCATAAAACATCCTTCTATACCTTCCGTTACTGTATATGTCACTTTTACACTATTGTATTTGAACATTGTATTAGCAAATTTAATTAATGTGTCAGAAATTTTTTAGGGATGCATGAAAAATCTAATTTTTTTTATTACTCAGTTCCGCTCATTAATTCTCAGTATAGCCCATAATGTCAGAATACAGCTAGATTAGTGTCTTTATGATGGATTCTATAATATAGATATGATGTAATGTACGTAACTTAGAGTATGTATGAATGTCACTTACATTGTATCCTCAAAAAAGGAAAGGAAAGGAAAAGAAAAGTCTGATAGAGGATCTTTCTCCCCTTCTTTCTATCCAAGCATGTACCTGGAAGACAGCTTCACTGCACACAGTCTAGGGTGCTGTCCATTATCTCCTTAATGGTGACTTCTTCTTTACCTTTGCACTCTGTGAATTCAATCTGGCTACCCTCTTAGTGCATCAGTATACTCAAACACACCCATATAGGGTTACGCTGTCATGAACTAACATACACACACCAGGGTCTTCGGGAGTTCAAAGTTCTTGGGTGTCCTATGGGACAAGCCAGAGTGAAAGGATAGACCTATTTTGGTCCAAATTACTTGAAATGGCTTTAAAATTACACCCTACTATGTCTACAGACGTCTTGTGCTAAAATGCCTTTATGGTAATAACATCTATTAAAATGAAGAGTGTATCTGTAGTAAAATCTTAGCCAGAGCAATTTCTTTATCTTTTCAAAGAAAAAAATGTGTTAAGGGTACCATTTGTAAATTGCACCTGCAGATGTCACCTAAGTGTTTCCTGTACAACATTTTTCAGTGATGTGCAGGAGATTGCAAATGAAACGGACGACTGTGTCTAATTGGCTATTCTCTTTGATCCAGGATCAATCTCTACCATATGAGCTGTGGTTTTTGTTGAAGGGAAAATTGAGAGGGATGGCAACCTCATTTCCCAAGTTTACCACAAGGTTCAAGCGTCCATAGCCTGTGGTCAGTGCCTCCTTGTATGCTTTCGTTATGTCTGTCTGCTACTTCTCCTCCACTCTTTTCTCATGTTTCTCAGTGCTCTCTTAGGAATAAACTGACCCTGCAGGGCCACTGAAATATTCACCTTTCAGACCTTTGAAGCTAAAGGTGGTGGCCTCGCTTCCATTGTCCAGATTAACAACTAACCACATCCAACATGACACACATGTCCACACTCGCTCATTGAGCTCGCTCCCTGGTCGCATACCTGCTTCGTATTAACTCCCAACAATCTGACCTAAAGGTAATGAGCAAAGATAAAATATAAGGCGGTTTTTAAAGCTTCCTGTATCTACAACAGACCCACCATTGTTAGAATCAAGTTACTCTATCCAACATGTATGGAGGGGTTTTTTTTTTTTGCATCTTGAGATGTTTAGTGGCAATGTCAACAGCAGCAGCAGCAGCTCAATTGAAATGGAAAAGTATTCTGAAATCAGAAAGGGGCTCGAGTGTGCTGCCTGTGAAAGCACTCAGGCTCATCTGGAGCTGTGGGCCGCAACGCAGGGGAATTTAAACCCCACCTGTAACTCATTATACCCAGGCCCAGCACTATGCACCATCCACATTTTGATCTCTCTCCATTTCATCTGAAATAAGTTCCATGAAAAAGAGCAGCAGATTCAGGGCGTTAGTGTGTTAGGCTCAGCGGCCGACACAGCTGCCTACACCAACTTCCTTTTCCCCCTATTAGCTAAACCCTGACTGTGGAAGATTAGAGACAGATTGCAGCGTAGCCTACACGTATTGAGAAAATGGCAAGGAACATTCAACATCGCTTGTCTGCATATTTTGTACAGATTTAGTGTTTATTTTACAGTTAAAGCAAAGGATTACAACCATGAAACAGCAGGACATTGCAAAGTTTTTTCACGTCATTCAGAAGGGTAGTTCCATTTGGCTTCACGTCCCTGTATTGAAATTCTGACAATTTAGAGCAAATGTTTTACTTGTTCTGGGAGAGTGTATAATAATACACAGCTTGTAGATTTTGCTTGGTGCTTTCAAGTGATGGATACACCTCTCAATGCAATGAAACCATATATGAAATGTGATTAGGCAAGCTATAAAATCTACTCCAAGACATCTGTAATGCTCTACAAGGTATTTGTATTCTTCAGTATTCTTCTAAAATAAACAGCAAAACACACAAAACCTAAGATCATGTGACCTCTTCAATTATTCTTTTCTATTTTTCCAACATACTTAGAAAACCTCTGTGGAATTGCACCATTTTACAAATGTATGGAGACCCACGGTAGGGGTTTCAGGTTTGGCTTTCCATGTCTAAGAGCTATAATGCTCAAAACTTGGCACCAGTGCTGTCTGGGCTGCATTCCAGAAAGCCTCAAAACTTCCAAAATTTTCAATGTCAGTCCTTTATTCTCATTCACAGTTTAGACACAACATTAACAAACGAGCTGCTTGCCTGAGAGTCAGATGGATTGAGTTATATGAAATGAGCTCTTCTAATATGATTCTTACATACAGCATTTAATAGGGGTTGCTGATAGTGTTCTGCTGAATAAACTAGTATACAGGATTCTGGTTGACTCAGGTATGTTTAGTATTCAGCATATTCCTTACTGTAAGGCAAATAGCTTTTGTGTCTTCATGGAAAATTTGTTCTCTGCAACAATTGGCTGACAAAGTAGCAATTTACCACTGAAATGGTGCTTGTTGGGTGTTTTTGTTTCCCTCATCAGCACAATTACGCCCATTTATTTCTTCCATCTTCTGCTAACCAGCCGTTTTCCTTTGGAGAGCCAATTTAATCTTGGTATGAGTATGCCATTTTCTCAGCTTTAATAAATGTGCAGAGTACAAAACCAATTTAATAATACATTTCTTTTGTTTGGAAGGTCACTACACCACAACTGGGAAAACAATGCTCCCCCGATGTAGCGCTCTTGAGTAGAGTACATGAGAGTTTACAGTACGTTTTTTATTAGAGTGCAAATCCACTGAAAATTATCAGAATTATCGAGTTCATGCATTTAGTTTTGGAAATGACAGGGCAACAGAGGTTTTATTCTAATGAGGTATTTAATGTTTTTACAAGCTTATAATACCAGCAACCTTGTCTAACCAAATGCAACAAAAGGAAACCAATTTATTATGATATAAAAGAAATAATAATCTTGGAAAATATAAAGTAAAGAAGAGTTTCTTTTTTTTTTAAAGGAGGGATATTTTGCTTTTTTTAAAAATTTAATTAGGCATTTTAAACCATTTCCTTGTTGTCTACATAAACTGTAAATGCTCTGCTTGGGTCAGAATTCTTCATGAATTCAACTCCACAGGCCCATGTTCAATTCTATTTCTGAGTAATGACACCAGAAATGTCATTTTGAGCGCTGGCCCTTTAAATGCACATGAGGCACTTCATGCCCCGCCCCCTCCAGGTTGTTGGCTGTGCTGCTCTGTCCCGTTAAACCAACAACTGAATATTTTAGGTAATTGGCTCAAAGTTTGGAGTTATTTTCAGTATGGACGACAACTGCTGCAGTTGACTAACAATTAGGGTGTACTCGGAGAAATATTTGTTGGAACTCTTCACCTTATATGTGCAAATGTGGTGATATAACTAGTTATAGATGTAACAAATTAAGAAGAAATTCAAACAGGCTGTAGAAATCCACTCGATTTTTGTCAAAATGAATATAAAGACAAAATAAACACAATAAATGTACCAGTGGGTTTAGCAAAATATGACCCCTTTAAGTCCTGCTTTAGAGGTTATATGTTGTATAGATAGTCCAAACACCACATATCAGAAGATTATGACTAAAAACTACCAATGAATCAACACTGTATCCACAGACTGTATCACCCACTGAATAAAGTATAAAGCCTGTTGTTTACACACATCTGTATAATGTGTCATTAAGTTTTCAACATCAAACTAAAACTCGGTCAAAATAATGTTGTCTCATAATCTTCTCGTGTTGTGTCAGCTGATAGTTTACATTATAGCTCTGTTAGCTTAGCTGTGTTTTTAGACACAAAACAACCACAGTAAAACCACAAATCCCCTCTGATTTCTCCATCGTTTCTATAGTCAATAGATGCATCAAAGATCTGTCTGAAATCATCTAAACAAGGTCAGAACATTTGTGTTTTAGTTTGAACTGAAGTTAGCAAAAATAATATCACATAATAACTTTGTACATTCATAAGCTTCATAATCATACTCATCCTTATTGTGGATGTGATTTCATCATTAAACTCAATTCTTTTCATTTCCTGTGTCCAGTGGTGAAAACAACAACAGTGCTTCAAGTTTTCATCACTTCGGCAGTTTTTTTGACTCAAGATAGATAGATAGATAGATAGATAGATAGATAGATAGATAGATAGATAGATAGATAGATAGATAGATAGATA
>JAQQZY010000029.1:37040097-37050356 GCA_030068375.1 Ostorhinchus rueppellii | reverse complement strand
TCAGTTACTTTTTGGAAGAAGTAGTGAGTAACTATAACTAATTACTTTTTTAAAGTAACGTGCCCAACACTGGTGACTACTGACTACACATGGGTCTTTTCATATTTCTCAGGTGGGCTCAGAAATATACACCCCCTTTAAAAGGCCTTAAAAAAAAAAAAAAAAAAAAAAAAAAAAAGGTCAGACAGGGAGTCACATCTTATTTCTGTACACAGTAGATTGTCTTCAGCAGTGTGACCAGATTTTGGCCAACAGAAATTTGTTGGCTCAAGATGCTGTGCTGTGATATCCAACACTCCTGACCTTTCCCACAATAGGCAGTATATGCTATATAGACATCAGAGGGTAATAGAAATATGAAGCTGGAAATCAGCTGAAAACCATTTCTCTGCAGCTAAAGAGTACTGTATGTATCACAGAGATAAAAACAAGATCGGGACAGCTTATCGGAAAGTAAGTACAGTGTGTACATGGATGTGTGTTTCTAAGCGAATGTCCTTGTGTGTCTGCTTGCACGTGTCTGTCAGTATGTGGGAAATGGTTGCAAAGTTGCCTAAAACAACATTTAGCGTAAGTTGGAATGACCCCTAAAAGCTTGTGTGAGGTCATGTAATATTTGGACAGCCTAGTCCAATTTAGCCCGTCATATCTCAATCTGCTTTGCTCTGTATTTACCTCGAATGGGAATTGAAAACTGAGGTAGTCCAGCTGTATGCATTTAGAAGTATGCCAGAGGAAGGCAGAGCCAGTACCCCCCACTCCCCTCCCCCAGATTTACCCCTGTTAGTGTGCCAATTTGTCTCCTCTATCCACCATATACTGAGTCAAACAGTGCAGCTCCTGTCTCAGTGAATGTCTGGCACAGTCAGCAGGTTGATTCATTACCTGATGCCTGTACTATAAGGTTTTCAACTTTGATGGGGTGGACAAAGTTCATTTGCAAGTAAACATACATTAAGCGATTTTTTTTTTGGAAACACCTGGAAACCTGTCGACATTACCTGCTACATTTAATCAGTGACTGTAGAGGTATGAAACACTGCTACGCTCATGATTGTTAGGTAAGTGAGACCGACTCCGCCAGGCTGTCACACAGAAAAGAAAACACTACTTCACCACATGATTTTTTTGTGAAAGTTGGAAAATGGAGTGGCGTTAAGGGTTGATTTCCATTGCAGATTTCATTCTTTTTTCTTTTTTTCCAGTTTTGACACATCACTCCCTATTAAATTTGCCATCACCCTCCAATAACTGAAGTGAGTGAAATTTAAGTTGTGATGCTTATGGTTTAAAAATGACATTTAAAACATTCATGAGCAAAATCTCTTCAATCACTGTCCCTGTATTTGTGCATAGTCCACAACATGAGCAGTCTGCCACCCTCCAGCAGTGAAATATTCCACCAAAAATATGGCAGCATACTTCTGCTGTTCCCTGATTCTGACATGACGTTTAGTTAACCCATAAAGGCCAGCCACCGATGACCGTAATCATCTACTGATGTAAAATGTTTAATACCAGTTGATCCACTGATCCTATCAATACACGGAAGTATTTGGTGTAAAATGCAGTTGGAAAAGCATCCTCTCCAATATTTATTCACAGTAAAACCCATGGAGTTGGATCAATGACAGTGGATGGACACATTGAGTTTATGTTAAGTTATTAATACATTTTGCTGAAAAAGTGACTTTTTTCCAGTTTTGTGTTTAACTATAATCTGTGCTTTTATGAATGTCTACATGACCAGTGAATTAAATATTGGAAAATACCAGATTTTTCCTATAAAAACACAAAATACAGTGGGTAATATTAAAATAAATGGTTGATAAATCACTTATAGCAGTATGACTTTCATCACAATTTTTTTTTTTTTTTTAAATTGGCAAAACCCCAGTGATAGTCCAGTTATCACTAATCCATTAATCTTATTAGTCTGCTTGTTTACATAAACTGAAATATTGCTCAGGCCTTTTTTTTTTTTCTATTTTTAATTTTGTCGCAAAGTGCAGTGTAGAAATGGGAATTCCACATACCAGCAATTTTGCTATCTCTTCATGGAGACTGATCTCATGAAATCGTGTTGTATGTCAGGTCAGTTCTAATGGCATTTGGTGTTCTGTACATATGCATTTTCTACTTTTTTCATGTTACTTAATGCGTGTCAATTTATGCCAAAACCTCCAGTTCACATAACCCTAACCCTCAGTGCGCGGTATTTGAACATACACGCGAAAAGCTTATACAGATAACCAACAGATAACCAATTAAAAGGGGTGTTTATACTGTATTTACACGAGTCATGATATCACGTCGCTTTATAAGTGCTGAACTCAAATGTGGCCTTTATCTCCTTCCAACGACTATACTCATTCTTCAAAACAACCCTGCTTGACTGAAGAATTTTCTGTGAGAAATCACTTTTGCTTGGTAGCCACTCCCACAATGCACTTCACGACAATTTCTGAAAAGGCCCGAGTGACATTTCGGTTTGTTATGTAAAGAAGCATCATCTTCAGACTTGATACCCATGAGGGAAATGATTTAGGTGCGTGAGTGCGGAAAGATTAAGGGATTAGTGATAATTAAGCTATCGCTCAGGTTTTTACAAATCTGACAAAAAATGTAAATGAAATGAAAGTCATATGCTGCTTTAAGAAAAGTTAAATATAGAGAAAAAAAAATATTTTGGAACTGCCACAGAGTAGCAAGTAATTCTTCCACGCTCTGAATGCTGAAGCACTGAAAAAAGTGCATTGTATGGTAAGATTATAAAAAGATGTTTGTTTTAGTTTTTGCAATATCTGCCCTTTTCACCAACATATTTTTACTGTATTCATAAAGATGCTGTGGTATTTGTGAAATGTAAAACAACATGCTTTCTCCCACCAAACATTATGACATATCGGTGTCCTTTTTTTTCCCCCCTTATACACAGACGTTATATTTGTCCCAGTGTTGTAGTTTGTTTTTACGCACCATTTGGGCTCAAAAGGTCAAACACTCAGAATGATTATAAAACAACACAGCACAGGTGTCTACCAATGCTCTCAAATGTGTGTTTACATAGTTGTGAAATGCATGGCTTTTTTGACCTGCAGTGTCACGCGCAATATTACAAGTTCATGTTCGTCACAATGCACACATTAGGAGCCAGCCAAATAATGACAACACAAGGCAAACAAATGTAGTCTGCCGACGCCAGGGCTGACACCCAAGGATTTCCATCGCTTCTCTTCTCTGTAGCACATCTAAGACTGTCTGACACTCTGCAAATTTTTTTTTTTTTTGTTCTGAGTGTGTGTTAGACCACAAAACCAAGGGAATGAGTGAAATTTGTGTGTGGGATTGAGTGGAGAAAGTGAGAGATTCTGCTGTCCCATTTTCTGGGGCAGTGTGACATTTCTGCTGAGCAGTGGTCACCCATGGCGGTCTTTGGTGATGCACATGTGACAGAAACGCTGACCCCGCCGGTCAATCAAACCACGGTTCTGCTGACACGTCGCTTTCTGCAGGTTTCTGTGCAAATTAAAGGCAGACATCTTCAGCGTTCAAGGCATGAGTCATTAACCTCATCATGTATGTTCAGCCAGCGAGCCGGAACGTAACACCTCCGTCGTGTTGTAGCAACGTGCCGTGATAGACCTCGACAGAATAATCAAGATTTTTGTTGGGTTTTTATTTGGACGCTTAGAGAAAATAGGAAATCTGTGAATCTCAGAGGAAAGCAGGCTAATTCATCCAACATCACGCTGTACCCTCCACCCTGTACTGAATATTAATCAGTGAATGTTCCCAGTATCAAGCTGGCATCCAATCCAAACAGATGATGGATGGAGCACAAACTGGACTATCTCTCTTCTCTCTTTCCTCCCTCTTTCTGTTTCATTCAGATATGAGCAAATGATTTATATTTGGACTGCTTCCTATTGATTGTCTTTTAGCTTTCCATTTTGGCACTGTGTCTATTTTTCTTTCTGTCTATAGACCGTGGCATCCTTACTGTCCAACAGTTTGCTGTTTTCCTTTCATTTCCTCTTCATGTCTCTAATTCTCCCCCTCCTTTCATATTAACTGTCTTCTTCTGTTGGCTTTACATACAGAGAAGCAAATATGTATAGACAGAGTATTATCAGAGGGGATGCCTTACTTTTCATCACTATTTTTGAGCTCCTTTGTGGGATATCTAAATCTGTTGTATTCCCTATGTTTCCTAATCATGCACATGTACATTATATCGTACATTATTATTTACATGTTAGGGACAAAAGGATTTGCAATTAATATCATTGGAATAAATGTTTTTATTTCATCTTAAGGGTTTATTTTTATGACACTGTTGTCGACACTTGCTGAAGTGAAATGCTGAAATTGATTAGAATTGTCTTAAATGCGTCATGTCTAGACTTTTGAAATATTAGCCATGTTCTGACAATAAATAATGATTTGAAGCAACATTTTTCTTCAGCTCTCTCTCAAGCAGATAAACAGCCTTTATATTTAGAGTAACCATTGATTTGATGATTATCATGATAATATTGCAAATCAAATGTGTGTGTGTATGTAACATGGCTTCAGATTAACTGAGTTTTGCTTGATTTATTTTATAACTGTGGTACCTGTAGATCAGAGGAAAAGAGAAAAAAAAAGTAAGAATATCCTACAGGACATACAGATTTATAAAGAGCACTGATTCCCAAACCTTTAAGCTGTAGCAACAACTATAGATAATATTGCTAATTCTAAAAACCAATTATGCTATAAATACACTGTAGATTTGGTATTATATTATATTTTATTTTAAAGCTGTAAAAATGATACAAAGGAAGCTCTTCTACTGGCACCGTTTCCACATCTGACAACATTTTCCTGCAGGTAAAGCCTGTGTGATGAAAGAGCTCTTACAATTAATTTTAGTTTGTTACATCCCCAGAGAAGCTGAGATGCACTAGTATTTGCTGTTTTTTCCAGTAAGAAATTATTCTTTTGCTTACTCTGACTGCTGTAAATCCATGGTTAGTGTGTTACTTTAACATGAGAACAGACAGTCCACAGCCTTTGATGTCACCATAACTTACTGACATGTAACCACACATTTAACCCAGATGATTTTTTTTTTTTTTTTAACATTGTATTGAGGAGGCATCCTCACCAGATGCTCTAACCACCTTAACTGTCTCCTCTCGACACGAAGGAGCAGAAGCTTGACTCCAAGTCCCTCCCGGATGTCCGTACAAAGGAAACTCTTTTTGGCCACTTGTACCCAAACCTCAGGAATACCTTGAGGAGCACCACAATCCCACCAACGTGCATTCTGGAAATTAAGCCAGGAGACCAGGAAACAGATCAACCAATCTCCGGGTTGGAAGTCGCCGAAGTGGTGGGGGTGCTCCCCGGCGGTGGAGCCCCGAGGGGTTGATGAGATCCACCCCAAGTATCTCAATGCTCTGGATGTTGTAGGGCTGTCGTGGTTGACATGCCTCTACAACATTGCATGGACATTAGAGGTAGTGCCTTTGGAGTGACAGACTAGGGTGGTGGTCCCCATTTTTAAGAAGGGGGACCAGAGGGTGTGTTTCAACTGCAGGAGGATCACACTCCTCAGTCTCCTTGGTAAGGTCTATGCCAGGGTACTGGAGAAGAGGATACGGTCAGTAGTTGAGCCTCAGATGGAGGAGGAGCAATGTGGTTTTCGCCCTGGACGTGGAACCGTGGACCAGCTGTACACCCTTGCTGGGGTGCTGGAAAGGGCATGGGAGCTTGCCCATCTAGTCCACATGTGTTTTGTGGATTTGAAGAAGGCTTATGACCGTCTCCCCAGGGGCATCTTGTGGGGGAGTTCTCTAGAAGTATGAAGTGGATGGTCCCTTGTTGGTGACCATTCAGTTCCTGTTCCAAAGGAGGGCGAGCCTGGTGCGCATAGCTGGTAAGAAGTCAGACCTGTTCCTGGTGAAGGTTGGACTCCACCAGGGCTGCCCATTGTCACTGGATCTGTTCATAAAAGTTATGAACAGATCCAGTGACATTTCTAGGTGCAGCCAGGTGGGGGAGATGGTTGGGTTTGGTGGTGGGAGGATGTCATCTCTGCTTTTTGCGGACAATGTGGTCCTCTTAGCTTCATCGAGCAGCGACCTCCAGCTCTCACTGGGGAGGTTCACAGCTGAGTGTGAAGTGGCTGAGATGAAGATCAGCACCTCCAAATCTGAGACCATGGTCCTCAGCCTGAAAAGGGTAGAGTACCCACTCCAGGTTGGGGAGGAAGTCCTGCCTCAGGTGGAGGAGTCCAAGTCGTAGCAGTAGTCTTCATCATATCTGCACAATTGATGTTGTTTACACTCTTATTTTTAGCTCCAGACTCTGCATATTTTCAACTACTTTTATAATTTTTCTCATATTTTGTATTTTTCATTTTATTATTAATTTAATGACAAAAAAACTGCATCTGAACCTGGAAAAAGTTTATCAGTATTATAAGAACCACAGATATGTTTCAGTGTTCAGACACTCAAACACAGTTAAGTTGTTTGTTTAAAACAATATAACACATACTGCACTAATGTTCTGGTGTTTTACACCAGGTTTCATTCAGTGCATACTAGACATTTCTTTTTTTGCTTTGGCTAGTTTTAATAATGGGTCACATTAAATACTGACTAAAGCCTGTAGGGGCCAATTATCTTTTATTTTTGTTCAAGTTCTTAGCGCTGTGCATATATTTCCTGTATTTTTTATTGCATAAAAAAAGGTCTATGTGGTCTTTACACCTCTGCACAAAACAATACTAAAAGGTGACTGACGATGTTTGCAACTTACTGTAAAAATAAAAAAAATATAAAATAAGATTTTTTTTTTTTAAAAAACAAACAAAAAAGACACAGCAAGGATTTATACTGGCCATGTCAAATTAGCATAACTATCTGATGTGATGTACAAAAGAAACTAGAATGCCTATGAGCAAGAAAAGACAAATGTGCTTTAAGGTAGAACTCAGTGTAAAGAAGATAAATGCTAAATTTCCACTGGAGGCCTGTTACAGGGCTCAGGCTGTTCAGATGCCTTGGTTCTTCATACCATCCAACTTTTACTTTTATACTGTTGGCATTTGATTAACATGTCATATTTAAAGTAGGCTTATCTTTTCAAGCAGATACAAAAAATATGTCCCGGTAGAAATTTAATCGAGAACTGTTCTTTGAAAGATGAGATCTAAAGTAATAAGGAAAAACTTTCAGTGACACTGCTCCTTTGTTTTACTTTTATCTCATTCTGCCTGCCTGCTGTCAATCTGGTGTCCACAGCAGACATTACAGACAGATCCTCCACGCCTCCCTGCATTCCGCCCGCAACCTGATTATTTTCTAAGCTTTGATAAGTGACTGCAGAGTTTAAGGAGGTTGAAAAAAACAAAGAATAAAGGAAAAAATGAAACCCATCAGAGTCGTTTATGGCTCTGACCTTTCACTGCACAGACCGCATGCTTTATTATCCCTCATTCCAACTCAGGACTCATTAGGAACAACGCTTTACTCTGACATGTGGAATTCTTCACACACACATCCACATAGACACAAATGCACATTCCAGGGACTATAGTGGTTATTAGTTTGGCATTGGGAGTAGAAATGACATCATGAGGCAGGAGGCGGTAAACACCCTTGATTGGTGGACAGCTGAGACTGCCAAGAGAGTGGATGTCAGTGTTGGTGGTCCAAAATCTTTCGCTTGAGTCCTGCCCAACGGCGTCTGAAACGAGTAAGTACATTTCCCTCTCTGCTGAGGT
Source organism: Ostorhinchus rueppellii (assembly GCA_030068375.1). Lineage (NCBI taxonomy): Eukaryota > Metazoa > Chordata > Actinopteri > Kurtiformes > Apogonidae > Ostorhinchus > Ostorhinchus rueppellii. The sequence goes on along the minus strand of JAQQZY010000029.1, from coordinate 37,042,576 downwards.
TGAACAAGCATGTGTTAGACTGCTGGGACTGATTAGAGCATTTGGGCTTGTTGTGTTTGTTTGAACAGAGGCAACTCACATCCCAAATCCTTTTTACATGACAACTTCGTCTTGTAGAGTTGGATATGTATGATAAATATATGGTTGAGTGATGTTTGGTTTGCAAAGTGAAACACACATTAAGTTCTGTAAAATTCTCCCTTTCAATTTAAAATTTGTTTGCACTTGCATGTACCCGTGTGTATCAGCACACTACATTAGCACATTTGATATCATTCTTTAAGCTTGGCTTTCAGCCTTGTGCAATTCAGAATAAAGTATAATTGTACTGTCATTTTCACAAGCTTATCCAACAGCAGCTTAGTGCACTGGAAGAAAGCCAAGAGAGGTGTTACATACTGTATACACTGCTGAGATGATGAGAGGCTGTGAGACTTTGTGTGTGCGTGTGTGTCTGTGCAATGTAAGCACAGTGTGTGTGGCTTTAAACACATAGGGAGCTTTACTGTGACAGATTGGTTAAATGTTGATTGGCCTCAAAATGCATTTTTTAAAGGTTCAGTATGGAAGATTGGCATGGTGTTTGGGTTGTTCATGGAGGTGATCATTTATAGACATTAACTAAATGTACTGATGATCTAACAACAGTCCCTGATGCCTATATTCATTATGACCGCAGTCACAGGAACTCATATCTATCCTGAAGATGTGGATTGGATTTTCCTGTGTTCTTTATTACCACCTCCTCTGGTCCTCTACAGTGGGCAGCAGCTACTGTTATCTTACAAATGCAAGTCAGGTAACAGCAAACAGGGACTGACTTTGACCTTTGTCCACTAAAATTTGATCAGTCCAAGAAAACGTCCCTCAAGGAAATTCTTCAGGCATCGCATAGATAAGATTAGACTGACATAAGGCCTCATAACCTAAGACCTTAGAAAACCAAACTATTTTCAGTTTATCTTTTCTGCCAAATTTAACAACATTCTATTGTATTTCATACATAATGGGGAGGGACTGAATCCTGAAAAAAAAAATAGGTTTAGTTCCAGAAATTGGAAGAAAATACTTACAAAACACAAAAAACAAAAGACTAAATTAAACACAAAAAGGAAATAAATAAGGACAGTGACAAAGGGAGCAGGTATAAGACGTGTGAAGTGAAATCATGAAAAAGCGCAACAGGCATAGATAAAAAGGGTTCCCTTAATTCTATTCGTTATATAATATACATCAATTATGAGAACAAAACAGAACAGAGGACATTTTGAATGCTGAATTGTGCAGGTCAGTACACATCTTACACATGAACAGTGTCTTTTTCGATCCTCTGAATTTAAACACTACAAGCTGTTCCCCTAAAATCTCGCCTTATTTTCACCCTCAGACAACACCCTAAACCTCCAATTTCCACACAGAGTAAGATTTTCTTTCATTCACTGCAACACAGTCCTGATGAATCTGGCCAGACTTTCTCTTTGTTCTCGAGCTCAGTAAGGTTTGGGGAGTTGGGCTGCCGTCTGCTTGTGTTGGTGTGTTATCCTTACATTTACATGGGCGTGTAATTGTTGAACTTAGCAGTGTGTTCATTCATTAGTGAGCGCTTACCTCCCTGGTCCCTCTCCTCATCTCTCTACATTAGCTCTGACAGTAATGACTTGCCAGACCTAACCTCTTAACTGGCCTGATGCATGCTTGTGGCAAACCCACTCTAGCTGCCCAGCTAAAATGGAAACATGCTGCTTCAGTGTTTCCTTTTTTCCCCTCTGTTCCCTCTCCATCTATTTCTTTCCCTCCATTTATTGATCTTTCAGAGGCATTCGATCATCCAAGTTGCAAGTTGATCATGCATTGATTTTGAACAGCCTTCAGTATCGGATTTGAAGAAATTGCATGGTTTCAGCATTCCCTTATGGACAGACAGCGGTGTGTGACAAGTGGAAATGTTAAATACAGGTTTGTATATAATACAAAATGTGTCACACAAGGTTTGATCTTGGACTACGTTCAGACAGCAGGTCTTAATGCACAATTCAGACTTTTTGGTAAAATCAGATTTTTTGTGTGCTCATTCATATTACATATTATATTAAATGCGACTTCTGTCAGTTTTGAGTATGAACTGAATGCGACACTGAAGTGACCCGCATGTGCAAAAGAGCCCCTGAAGTAATTAGGTATGAGGACATACGTTGCGAGTGGTGGTCACTTACGTAGCTCCATCCGGTTCAGAGTTTAAGTGTTTTTATTGTATTTCAGCTTTTCTTGAATTTCCCTCAGAAATAAAGTACAGTGGTACCTCTACTTACGAAATTAAGTAGTTTCATAAGTAGAAAATTTTGTTAGTAGAGACGTGTTTTCCATGTAAATGCCCTAATCCGTTCCAAGACCCCCAAAATTTTGCTTTTATTTTGAAGCTAGACGGATGTTCTGGGTCAATAGAGGACTTCCGGGTTACACAATATGTTGTCATGAAGCA